>JASUDE010000133.1:0-28044 GCA_034509685.1 Colletotrichum cereale
AGAGGGAGTGAAATAAGTGGTGATAGTGGTGGTGATGGTGGTGGTGATGGTGGCTCGGATGTGGGGGTGGCTCGGAAGTAGGGTGGGTGGGTTAGGGTGGCTGGGCGCGATTTTCGGGTGACCGAAATGCAGGGGTGACCGAAAAGTGGGTGCTTTGACTTAATCCTTGTTGTCGTGCTTGTGATCGTTGGACGGGTCCCAGACGGACCGGGCCTTGGCGTCGTTGAGGATGTGGCGCACCAGCTTCCTGGTGTCCCTCTCGATTCGCAGGATGCGACACTTGGGACAGCAACCGGGCAGCGACGCGCCCTCGGCGATTGTGCGTGGGAACCTCCTGAGCTCGTCCATGTTGCCGGGCAAGCCCAGACCCATCATCCCCGGGTTCTTGCAGCTCCCGGCACAGTCGAAGTACTTGCCCACAGGCACCCCGCAGTACGAGCACTCTTTCTCCTTGGCCGCGATACTGGTGATGCAGCCCTCGCACAACATGTGGCCGCAGCAGAGGATCATGCCGCGGTGCTGGGTGCCGGGCTCCGCGGCGCTCATTGCAATGGAGCAACGGGGACACGGAAGAGTGTATTCTTCGAGGACCGCGTTGGAGGTGAGGAGTGGCTTGATTGCGGGCCAGAACGTCGTGGATAGACTCCCTCCGTTGCCGGGCAAGGTGTACGCGCTGCTCGGCTTCCTTGGTTGCGAGCTTCCGTCAGGGACCGTCAGGCCTCCGTATCCAGCCAGAGCAGGGTGCCTGCTTGACACACCGCTGGCAACACTACCGGTAACACTTCCGGCCACACTGCCGGTCACGCTGCTTCCATAGTGGGAACGGGCATGGCTTCCGGCCACACTGCGACCACCACTCCGCGGGTCAGCGTAGACGGCCGGCGCGTCATTCGCCCAGGTCGAGGTCGAGCCGGCAACGGAGCCGGCATCATAGCTAGGCCCTCCATTGCCCCACTGGGCGGCGAAGGCTTCTGGACCAAGTCCGAGTTGCTCTTGGATGTGGGTTTCCGCAATCCTGGCCCGCGCCACTCTTTCGGGGCCGTACTCTTCCAGTTCCGCCCTCCGAAGTCTCTCGAGAGCAGGCGGTCCGTCGCTGATAACGGTGCAGTCCGAGCTGGCGTCGGAAGCGCTTCGTGGCCGGCTGCTCCCTCGGCTGCTGCCACCGTTGCGGCTGCGGAGGTTCAGGTGTCGAAGTGCGTCCAGGTTGAGTTGGTCCATTTTTTCGGGTTTGGAGGTTTCCTTTTTTGGGCTACTTGCTTGCTTGCTTGCTTGCTTGCTTGTACACTTCCTTTTTATGATGGACTGGGGGAAGTCGGTGTTATCAGTGGGTGGCGTTATGGTGCTGACTGTAAGTACATCCGAGGCATTCAACGGAAGACAATAGCTGGCTTAAGTATTATTCTTGGTGAACCGAGTAAACTCGAGATCTTTCTCCTTGCGACCTCGTTCCCCTTCGACTTTGAGTCTTTGTTCGCAAATGTTCATTGTGTACCATTATATGTCGCTGGGAGCACCAGGTAGCAGCTCAGAGTAGCACGCAACATTGTGGTCAAGTTTCCTGGCCTCAAGCTCTTGTCTTCCAGGTTGCGTTTTCGAATCCAGGCACCAATCTCGACTGAGTTTGCTGTTTCTGGGATGGGACAATGTCAAGTGTGCTGCTCTCCTCTTTGACATTTCGATTGAGCTCCGGACCTCGTACTACCATAGGATTCGTGCTTTTTTTTGTCGCAACTGCAAGGGCAGCGTCTCTTTACATGAACTGACGAAACCGTACAAACAAGGGCAACCTTTTCGATACTCGTTGCTGGTCTTCTTCTTGCCTCGTGTCAATCACGTTCCAGAGCTTGAAATGTAAAACATTGTTCTGCGATCAGTCGTGATGGGATTTTTCGGGGCATTCTCCATTACGCCAAGCCCAGGGGCGAGAATCGACCAGGGTCGTCTTCCCGATCCGGCTTCCAAGACATTTTTCTTTAGTCTCTTCCTGTTACCGCTTTGTCTCCATTGCCTTCGAGGCGCCGACGGTAAGTTACGGGCAGCTACTCGACTTGCCAACTGTCTTGGTATCCCACTCTCAAGACTTTAGACATCCGACTTTGCCAGCCCAGCATCGTTACGCGTAAGCCTCGAGCTCGCAGGCCCAAGCCGAGAGGCAACACATCCCCCCAAATACTTGATTTACGTTTCTTGCACCACCGTCGAGCGACTCATGGGCCCCCGCCTGTGGAACCCGCCGAGCCGTTGGCGCGGTGGACTATAAACGGGAATTATGTTATGAAAACTCAAAATCCAAGACGCCTACCGTCATCGAAGATTCGTTTTGGTTCATTCAGCCCTACGGGGTCAACGGACTGACGTCAACGTAGAGTCCCGACGATCCGGGTGCAGCGCTCGGAATGCCGCAAAATACTTTCCCTTGGTGTCTGTTGGCTTTTGCGCGATCCGAGCCTCTCGATGCGTCACCATGATGAAAAGGCTCGAGGCACAGAAACCTTTTAAGTAATGTCATTCTCCTGTGCCTGTCAATCATCCGCATCCCTGTAGCTTCTTACTTGATCGATACCCCCTGACTGATACGCTAAATCGCCCATTGTTCGGTTGACCAATACTGAACATCCTCATCCCTACCATCATTACTCAACTCCGGATCCCTTGGAGACATATCTCAAGTAAACATGCACAAGGCTCAGAAATATCCCGCGCCCGACTCACCCGTTGTGCGTATAATCGTGCTGGAAACGGATGAGCCTCACCCCGATACACACGCAACCAAGGGTAGCTTCGCAGACATTCTACACAGCCACTTCCAACGGGCCGGCGCCGAACACGATCCCCCACTAGGAATCGACACCGACCAGAGGTTCGTGGTGGAGGAGAAGGGAGGCACGGTCCCCAAATTTGACGACTTTGACAGCTACCAGGGTGTCTTGATCACTGGAAGCATGTACGACGCTCACGGTGACGACCCCTGGATTCTCAAGCTCCTTGAGGTCCTCAAAGGTGCGTTAACATCGGCCTGCTTTTGCCACGCTCTGCTTGTGTCTGACCCGAAAGAACCCCAGAATTATGGCAGCGTCGACCAGATCTTCATCTCAGCGGCGTGTGCTTCGGGCACCAGCTCCTCAACCGGATGCTCGGCGCAGAGATCGCCCAAGCCCCGTCCCAAGACTGGGAACTCGGCCACTGCCAGCTCGACCTCTCGCCGGTGGGCAAAGAACTCTTCCGTACAGAAGATGACCACATCTTCCTGCACCAGATGCACCAGGACCAGGTGGTCGCGCCGCCGACGCCAGAGGCCTCCAAGGGGCTGCTCGAGTCCGGCACGAGGGTGGATATCTGGGGCCACAGCGAGCACACCAAAGTGCAGGGAATCTACATCAAGGGCAGGCTCTTCACGACGCAAGCCCACTTGGCGTTCGACGAGGATATGGTTAAGAGGCAGATCCAGATGAGAGTCGACAGCGGAGGTATTCAGGATTTGGAGCACGCGGACCAAGCATCTGAGACGGCGCACCTGGATCATGACGGAGACAGGGTGGCGGCTGCCATTTTGAGATTCTTCCACGGCGATGACGACGATATTGAATGATTTTCTCGGTAACAAGATATTTCTGTCATTGATCTCGACGTGAATTCTAGCGACATGCGAACGTTAGAGCGCAATATATCCATCGCTCTCTTTAAGTAACATAAACAGGTAGTTGTGAATGTTTAATAAGTTCAATTGCTCAACTCAAACTTTATCTCTTCCACCGTAAGTGTGCTAGTCAGTATACCAAGAACAATCCGCGTTTCACGCGCAATAAGTACTTCTCTTCAGACCCAGATTCGTCATATTTGCAGCCAAATCCCTAAACTCCCCGTCGACATAATTCTACATTGCAAAAAGCTTTCTGAGACTGTGTGTCGGTGGTTACCTAACAAAAAGATGGAAGAGCGCTGTTGAGATTCTTCCCTGAAAGACAAATGCGGTTGTGTGTTATTAACAAGCTCACGCTGTCGTGTTGACAAGTAGGTCAGAGAATACCGTCCCAGTTATGTGTCTCTTCCAGTGGTCAATACCCAAGGTGGCTTTGCTAACAGGAATATAGTTCTATCTTTCTATAGAGCTATCTTCCCATTTACAGCTGACTGAGGCTTTTTCCGAGCTTGCTCGGATCTGCCCAAAGCCTTCCTTGGACTTTACCCTTTTCCAAGGCATCAAGCCCGGCTGGGATATCTGCAAAAGGGATTTCCTCCAGTTCCGGCTCAATTTCTTTCTTTGAGAGGAGCTCTAATACGTCCTTCAAATCAGCTTCGCTAGCACCGATTGACCCAACCAGGCTGATGCTGCGTGTGATCAAGTTGGTGCTTGAGATTGTCACATTTTCCTCGGCCAGTCCAACGATTACGACCTTGCCTCCTTCTTTAACACGTTCAAGAGCCGATCTCGTAGTCTCTTGAGCGCCAACAAAGTCGACTATCACATCGAAGACAACATCCCCGGCCTCCTCCAAGCTCCTGAAACACCCGCGAGCGCCGAGTCGTTCGGCGTGCGTGAATTTGGAGTCCACGATGTCGATGCCGTAGACCGCGGCGCCTTTGAGTACTGCGAAACCAAGCCCTTGCATCCCGAGGCCGCCAATGCCGATAATCCCAACCCTTGCGCCGGGAAATACGCCAGCTTCAATCACCACGGCATGGTACGCCGTGGCCATCGCGTCCGTCGCGACCGCGGCCTGGGAGAAAGAAACGCCATCAGGAATTCGGACTAGTCGGCTCGATGGTGCAAGGGCGTATTCAGCGTAACCTCCGTCGAATCCGAGTCCAATGGCCATCTCCCAGCCCCTAGGTTCTAAGTCGAGAGGATGCGCGAGGAGCGACACGGCGACGCGGTCCCCAGGGCGGTATCCAACGACGTTGGAGCCGATCGCGGTTATGATTCCTGCTACCTCGTGACCCAGCGTAATGGGCTTCTTGCCAAGTATTCCGTCCATTCCTCTGAGGACATGGCAGTCCGAGTGGCACAATCCTGCCGCCTTCACACGGATCTGCACTGAGCCAGTGCCAGGCTCAGGTATTGGGATTCTGCGAAGCTGTAGGCCGTTTTTGGGAGATTCGTACTGAAATGCTTGCATGATGGCCAAAATTTGATCCAGTTCTCAAAGGGATTCGCCTGTGGATTTTGGGCGCCGTAACTACTGAGATGGACAACATCTTACCGCCACCCCGCATCTCAAATACTTTGAGTCCAGTCATCCTTGGCACCAACTCAAACCACGTGATTCTAGTGCGAACGGAAATTGTATTTAACTTCCGTCACATCCTGCTCACACGGCCGAGTCTTGATGGAGTGGCAGTGTCGAACTTTGAGATCCCCATAGTTCGTTATCGTTGAATTCAACCAGGCTCCGGACGTTCTAGGTGACAAAAGGCAATGTCGTTCCGCCCCTCTCGAAATCACAATAACGGCAATAACGGCCCTTGAAGTTAGAGTAGACTGCGGCTCACGTAGATCATATGACTTCCTTAACCAACCAGACTGTTGGAATTAAACTTGACATTCGTCCGAAAGACCGTATCACTCATCTGCCTCTTGAGACCAAGGCCTAGGTTTGCAGATTGTACAATACCGCCTAATTGCCCAAATCCGTAAATTTGACGGGTGAAAGTTATTCTGTGTCATAAGAGAGAAGATGAACAATTCTCTTCCGAAAGGGACTCGATTTATGGATCAGGGTCTGGGTCCAAAAACAGCCCAAATCTACTAATATTAATTAGCCTAGAACTCGATAGTTCCACGTTCTGTGGGGAACGAGTCTCATCCAGTATCTTTTCAACATTTGATCCCCGATGAATTTTGCGCTCGGGCTCCGCGTTGCTCACGCTTTTCCCAGAATGCCGTGGGATTCGACGACATTCCAGAGGAGGCCTTAGCAGACTTTGGCGGCTGGTACTTGTGGCAGAGGGGCTCCAACTCCTGCAACCTTGTGTGGGTGAGGCGATTTTTTGAGAAATGAGGCAGTTGCGTGAGTAATGTACGCCAAGTTGTCGCACGAACTTGGCCGGCTGCTACGGTTTGCGACATCCTAGGCTTTGCCGCTGCGCAATGCTCAGGAAGTTTTGTCATCAGAGTTGGAACCTGACTAAGGAGTGACGATGTCCCCGAGCTCAATACAGTACTGTCGTCTCCAGCCACATCTTGGCTTTGTCCCTGATCACCCCGAACCACGAACGAGTAGTGCGAAAGGAAACCACCAGGATATCTGACGACATTTTCCGTGGGAGAGTCACATAATACCGCTTGGTATCAGCCGCCTGACAGTAAAACAGATGAATGGCCTTGACGGAGAGTGGGTCATTGACTCGTATGAAAAAGTAAAATATGTATATCACCAGAACCACGGGCTTGATGTTTTGCTCATCCGGAGCTTGGGAGCACCTAATCCGGTAGACTAAGCAAGTGTGAATTTGAGGACGGCCCTCGATTGGTGAACTTTAACGGCTCCTAGCCATCAAGGGGTTGCCGCGCTCACAGGTATCAAAAGCGCAGATTTGAGACAGTAAGTAGCCAACTCAAAAGCTGCATTTCGATACAAATTTAATCGCCGGATCGACATATCTGAGCTCGTTAACGCGGATGTCCATTATTGGTATCAGGTTGACGAGCATCGAGCCGAGGAGCGAGGCTTGAACATGGACTTGGTTATGCACGAGGGCAACACTGAACTTATCAGAACTACCCTTGCCTCCATTGTTAGTTACGAATCTACATACTTTGAGCGAAGGAGGTTGGCAATTATACCGAACGTCGACGTAATAGGCCAGTGACCTGCGACAAAATAGACTCTGCTAGGTTTCCCAGCGTGGTATATATAAGTGTTCCAACCGCGCCTCCAGTATCCTTGGCAATCTGCCCGGTAGCACTGATGAGTAGCGATGACAAGGGCACAGTGGCGATACCATTCGTTACGAAAGACGACCAGAGGTACCATGTGGGACAAGAAAGCCCAGAACCCAACTGGGACGAATACGAGGATACCATTCAGCCAGCAAGAGAACATTATTGTTCGGGTGGTTTCTGGGCCCATAACCAGATTCCGTGCTGTGGTGGATCTCGGCATTAGCCGTTTGACGGGGGTATTTGCAACCAGACTAGCTTCAACACCGGCAGGACCGGAGAAGCTCACATGTCTCCTTGATCCCGAGCCTGACGCATCCGAGAAGAGATGCAGTAGCATCATGCAAAGGTAACTTTTTAATCGGGAAACTGGACAGCAAACCCAACATCAAATTGGAGCATTGATCGCTGTTGGTCGCACTTTGAACATATTGGTCTCGACAGAGCTGCCTCCATGAGTCTCGCCGGCCCTTGGTATTGTCACCGTAGGCGCTGCGCGCTCGTCAGTCCATCTTCATTCTCGAACCCATATGCTAAAATGCATTGAATACGTCTTGGACTTGAATCCCTGCAATTGGTTGTATGTACTGCCTCCGTGGCTGAGCTTGCTAAAACGGGGAAAGGGCGCTTTTTTGGAGGATGGCCGAGACCATTCACAATGCATGCGCCGTTCCATTAAATTGGCTTCTTCGGGTCGTTACCGGGATGAGCTGGGTGAGGCTTGCCGCTTTTTTCCTTACCCCTGCAGGATAAGTCCTTGCGATCTTTGATACTTACCAGTGTTGCCTATGTACTCTGAAAGACGATTTGAAAGCGGCGTTTAGAATGGCTTAGCCACTTAACATTAGCACTTTATTTGTCTCCCCGTATTCCATTGCATAGTACGGATATCAGTACTGTGTTATACTTCTACTACCGGATGCCTGCCTGGATAGAGACTAGCTGTTGGGGAGCATACTAGGGGGACCCCAGTCATATCGTGGAGTTGGCTGTCAACCACAGCTATAGTCTAACTTTCAATAAAAGCTTGATTGATGAACGAACTCTGTATTCAGTTTTACCCATCCCGAGGGTGAGGTTTAAGCTCCATATGCCAATCTTAAGGGTGGTGGGGAAGCATTGTGATCCCAGCACTGTTAAGATGACGGACTGGACCCCGGACCTGGGGGCGCTTCAGAGCCAGCTCGCCCAGGGAATAGAACCTCTTGGGCTGCTGCAGCTGATATATAATCCATTGGCTTGCCTCTGAGATTTTTGCCTCTCATACATTCCCATCCTCAACCATCAGACAGTCTCTCTTTAATCTTACCCGTCGGCTTTTACTCAATGTTGCTCCTGGTTACCCTTGCCTACATTGGCCTGCCCGTCAGCGCCCTCATCAACTTGCCAATTCATGCTCGACAACAGTCTCGCGACTTGAAACGATCCGAGCCTGGCCCCAAGTCCCGGGCGTTGATCAATCACGATGGCGCGTACGGTGTCGAAGTCAAGATCGGGCAACCTCCTCAGACGGTGGAGCTCTTCATAATGACGGCTGACTCAAAAACATGTAGGTGGAGAGATACATCTCAACTTCAAGGTTCTAGTGCTCACATTGACAGGGGTTGCCAATGACTATTTCTTGACGAACAAGAGTAAGAGTATATCGGCTCCCAAAGGACAAGATCTTGCCACATACGGAGACCCTACAACCTACCCGCCCAGTAATGACACGATTGACTTTGAACTCTATGAGGACAAATTTGAGATCGCCGATACCAAGCTCTGCAAGCAGACATTTGGTGTCACCGATGAGTACTCAGACGTTGGGTTAATGGGCCTCGGGCCGGATCTCCACCGTGGATACGAGCCCGGTAAGCCATACAATACAGTGCTTGACAGTCTTGCTGCCCAGCGTGCGATTCCTGGTCGCGCATTCAGTGTTGACTTACGCCCTGTTCATTCAAACAAGGGTAAGCATTCTAACCCCCCGTCTCAAAGTTGATTATACTGACATATTGACAGGTGCCTTGACATTCGGCGGTGCCGATACTGGCCGATTTGAAGGCAAACTTGTCAAGAGGCCGCTGGTGAAGGACGAGCTTGGTACCTTTGGGTCAGTGATGAAACATGTGCATGGCTGAACTTGGACTAACGGATTTGTTATCAGGCCGTCCGTGGTCCTCTCAGGATACGGTCAAACCGCTCCTAACGGAACAAAAATCAACTACGACGTCCCCAAAGGTGACGAAGTCATCACCATCGACAGCGGCAACCAATTCTTCCGATTCCGCCACTCCATTGCGGACCCCCTCTTCAGGGATCTCGGTGCCGTG
Organism: Colletotrichum cereale; assembly: GCA_034509685.1. Taxonomy (NCBI): domain Eukaryota; kingdom Fungi; phylum Ascomycota; class Sordariomycetes; order Glomerellales; family Glomerellaceae; genus Colletotrichum; species Colletotrichum cereale. Next base: position 9,196 of record JASUDE010000133.1, read on the forward strand.
AACGATGGAAACGACGCCTACTATGCCCCATGTTCGAAGGCTAATGAGCCCGGTACTTGGGACTTCCACTTTGGCGAAGTTACCATCAAGGTGCCGTACAAGAACTTTATTACAGAAGAGAAGGACGCATCGGGCAAAAACTGCTTTGTCGGTGTATTGACCACTTGGAAGGGCCAGCTTCGTTTTGGACGTAAGTCATTTTTCGCAACCAGCGGCATGAACTTCGTATGGTACTAACAGTAACTCCAGAATCATTTATGCAAGCGGCGTACCTTAGCTACGACTACGATAACAAGGTCGTCGGTATGGCCCCGTCGGCCGATTGCAAAGGCAAACTTGTACCATTTACTTCCGGTCCGAACGCCATCCCGGACCTTACGGGGTGTAAATCGAAGTAGTATTGCTTCATGGGCACAATAAGATAGCAGTTGCCTTTGCCACGTGGTTAGCCCTTTGAATTGGCGCTTTGCATTGACCAGTCTTCCTACAATTCCTTCAGGATGATTAGTATACTATTTGAAAATCTACCCTACTTAAGCTTCTTGGGGTTGTTAGATACTTAGAGCAGATATATAACTTTTAATTGGGTATTATCCAATGTCATTAGCGTTGGTGAAACTAGTTAACGCTTGGCGTGACTTGTACGCCTCTAGTGATATAACCGTAATGTTTCTGGCGCCTGCATCGATCGACCTTGAACCAGTGCGATCGAGTGCTCGGTAATTGCCCATTCTTACTAGGCAGCAGAAAAGAAAAGAATAGAAACAAAACAAAAGATGTCCGAGCTGTTTCTACTCAGTCAGACATTGGCAAAATAAAGGTGGCGGATGAGGTGGAATCATTCTACTTCGCACATGCATATCAAAGTTGAGGGGTATTTTCCAGGCCCACTGTTAACTCTGTAGCCAGATGAGATCTTAGCCCCTGCAACACACGCTTGACGTGGAGTTGCGTTTACTATTTACAGCGACATGATGCTCACACTTATTAGTGTTGTGCAGATAATGCGGCGTCGTGGACAGACTAACTCCCCTCTAATGACACCTCTTTACACTGGGTAGGTTCACGTCCAGACCTTGTAGCACTGAACTAGTACTACATTACATCCCTTGGTGTTGTTGTCCACACACACACATACACGACACGTCGTGTAGTACAAACCGTGACGCTGGAACACAACATGCGCCCCCCCGGACCACATTCCGCAACATCGATGATTTGCCATGCACTAGACACGGCGCCATTGAGGACAGCTGTCATTGATCCGAGCCAACAAGCAGGATCTCGCTGAAACTGGGGTGGACAAGCGGTGTGTCAGCGGCTGAGCCCAGAAACCCCGCGCGGGCAGCAGGGATAAGTCACCCAATGGCAGAGCTCAAGGATGAACTGAGCCAAACAAACTTGCACGACATTCGGTGCATCTCCCCAGTTCTACCAAGTGACGTCAACCCACTTCCATGTCCACCTGCCAGGGAACACGAACAACAAGGCCACCACGGGGCCTGGGCATCAAAAGCGCGCACCTGTGGTCTCCCCTCTGCAGATATTGGGCTCATACCTTTGGTGTTTGCAAGCTCCCCCTGATAGATCCACCTCTGCAGCAAAACGACCCACTGCTGCTGTACCTCGACTGATATATCATCATCGTCCCTTGAAGCTTCTTGTCTTGTCGAGACTCCTCTACACCTTGCTTCATTCTCTTCTTTGACGACCAAGTGAAACTTTAAATCATCATGGCAGGGCTCATGGACAAACTGACCGCTTCTGGCGGCACCGAATCGGCAGGTAAGAGGACATCGTACCCATACTCGAGGACAAAACCGAGAGCTGGGACAGGATAGCTGACGATCGCTCAGGATTCCTCAACGACATCATCGAGCAGCTATGGCCCAACATCAACGTCGCCGGGTGCAAGATGGTGAAAGACATTGTCGAACCCATGTTCGCCACCATGCTCCCAGGCCCTCTGGCTTCCCTCAAGTTCGCGAAGCTCGACCTCGGCCCGGTTCCCATGCGCGTATCCGAGGTGGACGTTCACAAGATCGACAACGGTGGCATCAAGCTCGACATGGATGTGATTTGGGAGGGGAAGAGCGACATTGAGCTCGACGGGAAGATGGTCCCGAAGCTTGTAGGTCCATCGCGACAACGGGCACCTGCGGTGCTCACTTATACGTGGCTCGGGCAACGCTAATCTACATGGTAGGGCATCGAACACGTTCATCTGAAGGGCAGACTCTCAGTCTTGCTCGCTCCCTTGATCAATGTCATCCCCTTGGTATGAATCATTCCGCGAACGTGGCATCGTGCGTTACATGCTTACCCAAAGTGCAAGATTGGTGCTGCGCAAGTCGCCTTCATCAACCCCCCCGAGCTGAAGCTTGACTTCACCAACGCGGCCAACATCGCCGACTGGGCCCTGGTCGACAAGGCCGTCCGCAAGGTCATCATCAACATCATCTCCTCCATGGCGGTCCTCCCCAACCGCTACCTTGTCAAGCTCGACAACAACAACGACTACTTCAGGACCTATCTCCCCCATCTGGGTGCCCTGCGACTGACCGTCGAGAGAGCGGTCGGCATCAGCGGGCCCAAGAAGAGCGGCGCCAAGAGGCTGTTGGCCAAGATCGTGAAGGACGTGCCCGACTGCTACTGCAAGGTCACCGTCGGCGCGGAGGAGGAATGGCGTACGACGACCAAGAAGAACGACCACGACCCGGAGTGGAACGAGACGCACGACTTCCTGGTCGCGGACTACGACCAGCAGATCTTCATCGACATCCAGGACGACGATGTCGGCGGAGACGACGACATTGGCATCGCCACCACCACTGTCAGGGACGTCCTGCTCAACGGCGGTTCCCAGCAGCTGGATCTCACTCACAAGGGGGAACCCACCGACGCCAAGGTCCTCGTGCACGCCAAGTTCTTCAACTTTGTCGACGACGCCGGCGTCATCACCTCCACGCGAAGCCAGAGCGAGGGACAGATCGTCGGCCTCGCCACGGTGCTCATCGCCAGCGTCCTCGGGCTCCAGGGCCAGCGTGACGAGCTGAACCCCAGCATCAAGGTGACCTGGGGCGCCAAGGAGTTCCGCACCGCGGCCAAGTCCTACACCCCCGGGACCGACATCTTCAACCCGTCCTTCGACCAGGCGTTCCGGATCCCCGTGACGGCGGACCTGATCGCCAACCCGGCAAACTTCAAGATCTCCCTCATGAACAAGACCAGCGAGAGCGGGTCTGTCGAGATCCCCTTCGATGACGTGCTGCGGGCCCCCGGCCTCGTTAGAGAGGAGAGCTTCGACGTCGGCTCCGGTGCTACGGTCAGAGCCAGCATCTCGCTCCGCGGGTTGCAGTCGGCTCAGTGAGCAAGCTGGTCGCGCCGAGTGCCGTCATTAGAGTCGGGTCTTCATGTAACATTACACGATTATATACGATTGAATGAGACTTGTCGGTTATTTGAGAAGCCTGTGCGGTTATCGTATCCTAAATAGCCTAGACAATATTGTTTTCTGAGATCGAAGACATGCTCGCCGCGAGGTCCCAATGATCGACGTAACATGTTTAAATGGCGGTGTCATGGTTTGGTCTTCAGATTGCAGTGAACACAACGTCCTGCTATGTTGAATTGGCCGTACCTCTCTCCCATGCCAACTATCTCTTTTACGATGCGATAGACCGTGAGTATTGGCGATGTTTCATTGGCTCGGGTCGATATGCGTGTGGCACCATTTCAGCTGTTGTTGTTGTGCTGAGCTAATTATTGCCATTATTGCCATCCATCATTACCCGCATGTCGTTTCTTTCAGTCCTTCCAAGACAGCTCCATGGTCAAAAGGACTAGCCTATTCAAAGCCGCGATAGAGGATCCCGGCCAGCCTCATCGAAATGGCCGATCAGCAGCATTGTAGAAACGTTCCCGCCCTTCACGTGCAATATCGGGCCCTAGACCCAAGCAACAAAGAGATCCGTCTCATTGAGATAGAGCCTCTCGGGCCAGAGGACTTGAGTCCATATTCTGGCCATCAACCAATGGTGCGATGTCACATGAATCATCGCAGTCTCTACGACCGGCCTTGCCACTATACGGCGCTGTCCTATGCTTGGGGAGACCCTTACGTGACGAGGGCTATCTGTCTAGACGGCCTAGAGATCCAAGTCACCAACAACCTTGAGTCGGCCCTGAGACACCTAGCAATTGATCGATGGAACCACACAGAATTAGGCCCGACGACGCTATGGGTTGACGCCATTTGCATCGACCAACGCAACGAGGCAGAGAGAACGCAGCAAGTGTCCCTAATGAAGGACATCTTCCGGAACGCGCACCAGACGTTCTTATGGCTGGGCCCTGCAAGCGAAGACAGCGACCTCGCCATGGATACCCTGCGCCAGATGAGCCGCGCAGCAAGCTTCGTCGGCTCTCACTTCAACTCATGGTCCAAGTTCCCGTTCACAAGCGCAGCGTCCGACCCTCTGCTGGCCGCCATCCGAAACATCCTCGACGACAACCTGGCCGCCCTGTGTCTGGAGGACTTTGCCAGGCTGAGGGCCGTTAGCGCCCTGTTCGACCGGCCGTGGTTCCGTCGGGTCTGGGTGATTCAGGAGCGGGCGCTGTCCCTGAACTGCGTCGTCTGCTGCGGCCGGGAGCGGGTTACGTGGGAGAGGTTCCGCCAGGCGTTCTGGATGCTCTGTGGCATACGCGACAATCTCAACATCGTCGGCAGCGGCACGGGGAGGCAGGACAGCTCTGCGCTGGCGACGTTCCTCACGACGGCGCTGAACAAGGCGATACCCGTGTCGTTCACGAGACCCAACTCTTCCCTGCTTGTCCTCTTTTCCCTGCTCTCCGGGATGGCAACCAAGGCCCAGCTTCAGGCCTCGGATCGCCGCGACTACGTGTTTGCAATCCTGAGCTTGATCGACCTGGACCGAAGCCCGCTGATCCTGGCCGATTACACCAAGGAGTGGGCCACTGTCCGGATTGAAGTCGCCAAAGCATGCCTAATATACTACGGATCAGGATTCTTGTCTTTCGCGGGCCTCGGTGGGCATGCCGAGGATCCTGCTTCGCCTGGACAGAACGTCCCATCTTGGGCACCGGACTGGTCGTCAGCAAACCTGCCTCAGCCTCTGAGCATACCGTCCATGTTTGTTGTCAGAGGCGAGAACAGAGGATATGCCTACTCAACAATGCCGGGTTCCACCCAGAGCCTCTCGCGAGCCTTTTCCGCCGGCAACAGACTTTCGCTGGACGCTCTCCGGCTGGACAACGTCGTGAAACTGGGAAACCCGTTCCCCGAGACGGACGAATTTGCCGACGATACGGCTCGCGTCGCCGCTCTCGGCCTGTGGCTCCAGGATCTCGACGCTATGTTGCCGTGCACCAACCAGGCCTATCAGACCGTAGAACAACTGAACGAGGCCTTGTGGCGGACTCCGGTTGCAGATCGCGCGTTTGCTTACAATTGGGAGACCGAGAGAGCGTCGAACGAGACCCTCTCGGCGTATCGTGCCCTCAGGGCTGGTGAGGTGTCCGACGGCGTAAAGTATGCCAACATTGCCAGCATCAAACTGCTCCGGAGACGCCCCTTCGTATGCTCCAGCGGGCTTATCGGGCTCGGGCCCATAGGTACGGCCCTTGGTGACTCTGTGTGGGCTGTACCTGGCGCCGAAGTGCCACTGGTGTTTCGTTCAGCTCGTATCAATGGCTTCTTGGTTGTCGGCGAAGCCTACGTATATGGTATCATGGATGGCGAACTTGGATATCTACTGCCAATGGCCGAGCTTCAAACGGTCGAGCTTGCTTGAGAATAGCTAAGGACAGCCACGTAACCTTGACAAGCTCGATACGTTGACGGACATTCAACACCTTTGAAAAAGCGGCAGCGGTTCGATGTACCTGCACACAGAATGATCCCGACGCTACACCTCGGCGGAGTCCACTGAAATGCCGCCAGTTATTCCATCAGCATGCATCGGGCCAGTTGGAGTCGACATCCCTTCTCGCCACGAATCATGCTCATTTCATTGGACCTTGACCGACAACTGGGAGTGGGCGGCCGGGTTCTCGGACAGGTTCGGCACCACGTGGGTGGACCTGGAGAGCCCGGACAAAGCGAGGTACCCGAAGAAGTCGGTTCTCTTCCTTGGGTAGTTCTTCGAGCACTTGATCCGCAAGGAGCAGGCTGATGAGGACCCCTAGTCTCTACTACTTTTGCAACCATGTCATCTAGAACCACGTACACCCACCTAACCCGTGAAGCATCATGCAAGCAAAGCCATCGTGGCGATCTTCGATGTGGAGGTTTGACAAAGTCACACGCAACACGAGCATGCATTCATCCATCCACCCATACTATTCCCACCATAACGAACAAGTTCAGATCGTGATTACAAGTAACAAAAAGCGAGCGACAGTAGACAGAGACAGACGGCAGACAGCAAAGGAGGGCGGAACAGAGGTTCAAATCGCAAAAACAAAAACAGAAATCTGCCTCGAGGGCGAATCGAACGCCCGATCTTCTCATTACGAGTGAGACGCTTTACCACTGAGCCACCAAGGCATGTCAGATCCTTGTCCTTTCTGACGATTTCACCTACCATGATGCTGCGGTAGTATTATCCGGCGGTTCCCCTGGAGGATACGCCGCTGTAGTACGTGATCGCGTGTCGAGTCTTGACTGCACATCTCGGGGGAGGGTGCATGGCTAACAGGGATATAGCTCCAAACAACGACATGTTCTGTGCGAGGGTCAGGGAACAAAGGAACAGAGGGCCCAAGCTCTCTCTTCCTTGGTGAAAACAAGAGTTATGGGAGTGGATGGGATGAAAGTGTAATACGAATATCTCTTTTCAAAACATGCTTGTAGTTGGGTTCTCTTCGCAGCAGGCTCACGTAGGAGAGAGAGTTGATGGTGACGAAAGCGTCAGGCCAGAGTGTATGGCTTTATACACGCGCGACTGACTGCATTATATCGCCTATAGACCATCTCACAACGCACCCAGCCTAATCAAGCCCCCCACCCTCCCCAGCATTGAATGCATTTCATCACTTAGTTTCTTGGCCCTGCCGCCTCCGTGACCTTGACCCAAAAGTTGTCCTGCATAAAAAGGTTGTGGTTGACGCTGTGCCACGGGTTCCCAGGATTCACGATCTGGAAGTCGAAATTACGAAGAAGCTAGGGCAGGTTCAACATCAGCACAATTCTGCCCGCAAAAGGACGGGGACCGGGGGGGTCTCACCTCGACGTAGATCTTGTTCAGCTCCATGAAGGCCACGCTCTTGCCGGCGCAGCCCCATCTGCCGTACCCGAACGCCAGCTCCGTCGTCTTCTGCATCCTGTCCCTCGCCGTCGCGTCCGCCTCAATCCACCGCTCGGGGCGGAAGAGGTCGGCGTCCTTGCCGAAGACGTCGAACCGGCGGAGGATGCCCCAGACGTTCTGCGCGATGCGGGTGCCGCCCGGGATGAATCTGCCGTCGATGGTGTCTCCTTCGGCGGGCACCTCTTTGGCGCAGAGGCCTGTGAAGGGGGCGTTCATGCGGAGGCCCTCATAGATGACGGCCTGCCCACGTTAGGATCCGACGAGCATATGACAACGGCCGTTGAAGTAGGGGGACGAGGGGAGGAGATGTACCTGGAGGTATGGGAGCTTCTTGCCCTCCTCGTAGGTGATTGGTGACGAGATACGGCCCTCGTCGATGGCGGTGGCAATCTCCTGCTTCAGAGTGTGGTATGTGCGCGGAGAAGTCATCGTGTACAGGAACGTCGTGCGGATCGCGGTCGCAGTCGTGTCGGAGCCGGCGATGATCTGGAAGAGGACTTCTGTCTCGCACTCGTTTTGGGCGACTCCATGGCGGACGAAGGCGCCCTGTGGTGTTTTTTTTATCAGTCTTGGGTTCTGTCCAAGGGCGGGGGATGATCTCTTACCAGCATGTCGCGTTCTTCCTTGGCATCAGGGCCGAACCGCTTCGCGACAACCTCTTTAGCAACCCTATCAACCCTGTCAGCATGGCCCATTTTCTCCTTTACCCATACACGTCAGAAACGCACCCCATCAGCTTGCCCAGTCCACTCTTGTCCGTATGTTTGGGCCCCACGGTGCCCAAGACGAGCTTGGAGAAGAAAATCTTTTGGAGGTAGGGCACCTCGCTACAGAGCTGCAGATAGGGGATCGCCGCCTCCGTCGTGCCGATGTAGTCGTACACGTCCGAGTCGGTGGCGAGGTACCCAAACTCTTCGCCGTACGCGAGCTTGGTGATGGTGTCGAGGGTGAAGAACTGCGCGACCTTGCCCAGGTCCATCGGCTTGACGTCGTCGCCGGCGGTGATGTACTTTCTCCGGATGAGGCCGACGGCGCCGGCAATCTGCGCGTCGATACCGTCCTCGAGCGCCGGGTTCTCCTTGCCGGCGTAGCCGCCGGCGCACTTGGCCTTGAGCCTGTCGTGGGCGCCGACGTCCCGCAGGCTGAACATGCTGTCCTCGTGGGGGTTCAGCTTCGTGGAGTCGTACCACGACGAGCGGCCGTACGTGGAGCGGACGCCGTTCATGCGGCGGATGATGTCCGGGTCGTCGGTGACGAGGTCGTCGGGGCCGATGCGCACGAGGGAGCCGTGTTGGCGGTTCAGCTTGGTGAAGTGCTCGCCCGGTTTCCCGGAGCGGGCGTTGGATATGAGCCAGAAGTAGGAGAACTTGGCGACGAGCGGGCCGGGGAAGTCGCGGAGGCGGTTCCAGGCGACGGCCGAGGACAGGACATAGTAAATGACGAACGCGACGGCGAGGTACCACGGCGCCGAGCCGGCGCCAAGGCCCGGGATGAAGTCGGACAGAGCCATTCGTGCTTCTTTGACTCCTTAACCAACACAGAAGAGTGGGTGGGAGAGAGCCGGAGAACAGGAAACAACTCAACACACTTGGCATTCAACGCGCAAAGGAGACGCTCCCTTTTGAACGGGCAGGACGAAAATGTCCGTCTTCCACAACATCCCATCCCCCCTGCCCTGTAAGTGATCTCATTTGCCACACGCGCACATGCTACGTAAAGGGGGTTGACAGTTGATATCTCTCCTCTTGTTACATCGCCTCGGAAAGCTACCGGATCCTTGGTGATGATGAGTTCTGTTTCCGGGCCGAGATACCAGGGTTGGCAAATAGTGGCTCACTGGTTCGGTCCGTAGTTACGCGGGTTCCAGAAAAAAACCGACCGCTTTCACCTTTTTTGGTGGTCGTACGGAGTAAGACCCGTCGGTTTTATTGGAAACTGCGTGGCAGTCCACAGGGTTCGGTCATCACACTGTCAATGACCAGGGGGAGGTTCTCCAACGTTGGCGCAGATCAATTGCGTCTGATAGCCTTTTACGGTCCTACTGCACCAATGACACCCTGTTGATGAACCCGGCAGTGCCGATCACGACTCCGAGGTCCCATCGACACGATGCCGCCCTGGAGCGAGATATTTGCGATTGGAGACCAGGCACTAACCCTAAGTAATAACGTTGGAGAAAAGATGAGCTTTAAGACAATTCGGCTGCCGTCTCACTCCGACTCTGTGCGACCGGTTTGTGCCGCTTGGCGTAAGCACTTGCTTCTCGTCTCTCGAGGAGTGGATGAGATGCCCACCGTAAGTGCTAGGTAGTGTTGCGGGTGAGGCGCTACAAGGGGTGACGATGTGACTACGTACGCAGTAGTAGTACTTTGTAGTACGGATCCTCATCACGAATTGGTGCGGATGCTCGGCGACCCATGCAGGGCCCATAAAACAGGTAGACGGCGGAGTAATGAGTCGGCTCCTATTGGACAAGACGAGGGGAACGCAGAGAGCTGAGAGAACGAGAGACGGATGGATTTTGTGAGTGGCCACTGACCACTGACCAGTATCCGTATTTGTGGGCAAATGGTTGGAAACCCTTGGCGGGACTGGACAACTTGCAGAGTGCAGTAGTTTGGGCCTCAGAGCAAGCCGAGGTAAGTGAAAGACGGAATGGACAGGGGGAAGAGGACAAGGTGTAGTAGTAAGCAGCAAGATGTGCGGATACGGATACTGGTAGTGAAGATATGGATTCCCCTATGGAACCCCCGTAGGTACAGCCGCCCTTGTCAACCAAAAGAAAGAGCCCATGCATACAAGTTTTCTCTGCGGCAGATGTTCCTCGGCGTCTACGGAGTAAAACGCCTGGTCATCGACCTGTCCGTAGAATAGTTGGGCCAGTAAAGAGCTCCGTGGGGTGTTGATACACCGTCGTCTACACGTATTATACATCCGTCCGCCCGTCCGGTCGTTTGTCGCGTCGAGGCCCGTGGTCTGCGACCCAGGAAAGGCACACTCAGGGCGCTTTGGTGCGCAGCTGGACGCCGTGCCACTCCTTCATCATGTCGCCCAGCACGGCGTTGACCATGCGCTGCTGCTTCAGCATGTTTGCGCCCTTGAACTTGGCCGAGGTGATGTCAATGGCGTACATGGAGCCGCAGCCGCCCGACACGTCCTGCACGATCAGCTCCGAGGGCGCAAACTCGGCAACCAGCTTGTCCCATATCGTCGACTCGGCCGTGTCGAGGTGGTCGGGCTTCTCGAGGGCCGGCGAGGCGGGCGTCTCCGACGAGTAGCACCGTCTCGCACTGATCTGGGCGCTTTGGGGTGTTGATCGGGCTGCGAACGCGATCGAGAGACCTGATCGGTTCGCAGAGGGAAATCGAGAGGAGTAATCTCTTGTCGCAATCGGGAAACTCGCGGCGGAAGCTCTGGCGACGATGCTGTTCGGGTAGGTTTTGGAGACCGCAGCTACGCGGCGACACGACCTGCAGAGCATCTTGGCGGGGGTGACTGGACGCTGTGTGGTCTATGGTCTCTGGGGTATTTCGTCTCTTGGTCGTCGCCGTCGAGGTTCAAATCACCCGCCAAAGATGAAGCAATTGGGTGATTAGATTGGAGATTAATTAAGCTGAACGTTGTGACGAGGGTGAATGAAGCTTCACCTCCAAATTTCCAAGCTCGGCTCGGTTGACGTCAATGGCAGCCGAGCAGTTCACCGAAGTTTAACCGATACGCTTAGTAAGACACACAGTGCGTCGTATAGCGCACGGTGTCTCACTCAAGCAGGATGCAATTACCCAAGTCATAATTGTTTGTGAGTCTCATCATGAGAATCGACAGTGTTTTCATCACTCATCACACTCACACACAAACTCAGAATACAAACATAGACATGAATACAAACATACCCGTAAACACGTACAAGAATACAGACACAGACAGAAACACACGCACGCCCTTACTCATGATGCAAACACACGCCTTCTCCCTCTCTCTCAAACAACCTGCATCTGCCCATCACTTACCCCTTTCGCTGGTATCCCATCCTGAATTGGTATCTCTGTTCCATAGCAATCTACCGCTACACATCATCCATACAAAAGTACGCCTAGGCTAACACACATTTGCAGGCTAACCCCGAGTCTGTTCCGTAGTAGTTTTCATGCAAGGGCCCCTTTCGCTATCACGGCTTCATCTCCCTCCAGGCTCTTAGCCTTCACATGCATAAGGGGACCCCGCCGATACAGGCCTCTCCAGACGCCGGAAAAAATATCGTACTGCATCTCATGTCAGGCTGGCCTAACTATCCTGAGCCATATCCGTTACCCGGCACTCAGTCTAGTTCGATATCACCGTCCTCCCCTTCCGCCCCCCCTTGCACCCTCCCCCGCATCCTACCTCCAATGAGTTACCCCAGGTCGTGTATACTGGGCCTGTTCCGGCACTAGGGACCTGAGCGCGACGAGGCTCGTCTTGCGGTGTTGCCAATTTCCTCCAATCAAAGACCCGGCCGGCAAACTTCTTGGTCCGCGATATGGCGACTGGGCGCATCAGGCAAGCGAAGGTGCCTCCGGTGCGATGCTGGAAGAGGGCGTATATAAATGCTCTACATGAGAGCAGGGACGGGTCGCCTGGGTTGGCGCAGCAGCTCTCACTTCCTGTCTCTCTATTCTTCTCGGTCCCATGGCTCGGTTGTGTCATCTGCTTGCGGCGGCTTTGGCCTGTCTCGGGGCCGTCGCAGTTCGGGAACCTACGGCCCGGGTCCTTAACGGCACGTACCAGGGTCGTCATCTGCCGGAATGGGATCAGGATGCCTTCCTCGGCGTCCCCTTTGCGCAGCCTCCGGTCGGTCAGTTGAGGTATCGTTGGCCCCAGAGTCTCAACTCGTCCTTTGACGGAGTGCGAGACGCCACCGAGCAAGGCTACAGTTGTATGCAGTTCAGGGGCACCTTCAACATGTCGGAGGACTGCTTGAATCTCAACGTCGTCCGACCGGCCGGAGAACACAAGAAACCGCTTCCGGTTCTCGTTTGGATATACGGCGGCGGTCTGTATACCGGCTCTATTGTAAGATACCCAAGATACAAAACAAGAACCCTGATCCCTCCTCGCGACCGTCGCTGAGACTCGACATCCATCAAAAGGCCGACCCGCAGTACAATCTCTCGGGCATCGTCAAAGTCAGTCAAGACATGGGCCAGCCCATGATCGGCGTGGCCATGAACTACCGCCTCAACATGTACGGCTTCCTGCAGACCCCGCAGATCCTCGCCGAGGGGTCGAGCAACGCCGGCCTGCTCGACCAGAGGCTGGCGCTCCGGTGGATCCAGGAGAACATTGCGGCCTTTGGCGGCGACCCGGACCGGGTGACGATCTGGGGCGAGAGCGCCGGGGCGCAGAGCATCGCCTACCACCTCTTCAGCTACGACGGCCGCGACGACGGCCTCTACCGCGCCGCCATCCTCGAGAGCGGCGGGCCGACCGGCGCCCAGCTCCAGAACCTGGCGTACTACAACGCCCCCGTTGAGAACCTGACGCGCTCCGTCGGCTGCTGGGCCGCCAAGGACCAGCTGGCCTGCCTCCGCGGCCTCGGCCAGGCGGACCTCTTTGCCGGCAACCCGAGCCAGGTGTGGAACCCGATGGTGGACGGCGACTTCCTGACGGCCTACCCGAGCCAGCTGATGCGCGCCGGCAAGTTCGCCAAGGTGCCGCTGCTGACCGGCACCAACAGCGACGAGGGCATCAACTTCAACCCGAGCAGCCCCAAGCCCAACACGGCGGCCGACCTCTTCAACGGCTTCGCCTACTGGCGCTCCTACGCGCTCTCGCCGCCGACAATCCGCCGCCTCTTCGAGCTGTACCCCGACGACCCCTGCACCCAGCCGCCGCTCTCCATCACCGACTGCTCCGTGTACCCGGACAAGGGCCTGCAGTGGAGGCGGGGCGCCTCCATCGGCGGCGACCTGGTCATGGTCTCGGGCCGGCGCAAGATGTGCGAGCTCTACGCCAGCGGCGGGGGGCAAACTACCCCCGGGGCCGACGACAACGACGACGCCCAACCTGTCTACAGCTACCGGTTCGACCAGCTGCTGTGGGACCGGACGCCGCTCGAGGGCGTGCGGCACTTTGACAACGTCGCCTTCAGCTTCCAGAACATCTCGGGGCTGCTGGGGCCGTCCCCGCGGTACGACGGCCACGCGCGCCTCGCCCGGGCCATCGGCCAGGCCTACGTCCGCTTCGTCCACCAACTGGACCCCAACCCGCCGCCGCGGGGGGGCTGCAACGGGACGTATGCCAACGCCACCGACACCGGCCCGCTGCTGCCGTACTGGCCCAGGTACGATGTGAGCGCCCCGAAGAACCTAGTCCTGAACGCCTCCGCGAGCTTCGTCGAGGATGATACCTGGAGGAAGGAGGGCATAGACTTCATCAACAGCTACGAGGTGGCGAGGGAGCTCCTTGCATGATGGACCGGGCTGGGCTGGGTACCATTTGGGGGGGGGGGGGGGTCTGGTCTAATCTGGAGTCCGGCACAAGGGCAGAACCACACACGGATATGCATAGCCAAGGCGGTCGGTCCCCTCGTAGGGCAGAACCATATACGTAGTAGAGAGGGGAAAAGTGTGAAGTGCAGAAAAGCGTCTTAAATAAGTCTTACTACGTAGGTTAAGCATAGCAGCATACTCTTCTCCTTATCTTGCCCGGCATAGGTAGTCCAGTGGGGGCCCATCCCGACCCCGTGAGTTCGTCCCTTTGGCCAAGACGACAGGGCAAAAACAAGTTACGTCGTACCTGCGATGCAACGCAGCAACCCCGTCAGGCCGTCGCTCTGCCCAGCCGCCGCCAAGCCGCCCTCCCTTTCCCGAGGTGGGCTATCGCGGTAACATTCACGGATCTGTAAGGGTACGACCCCCCCCCGTTTTCTCTCTCTCTCTCTCTCTCTCTCTCTCCGGGGAGCTGGGTCGGTCCGGCTCTATGGAGAGCATTGGCATGTATCCGACAGGGTGTTATACCGTTACTAGTGCCAGAGTTGACACCTTGGCATGGCCGGAACCTCGTGGGTGTCCGCTGGTTTTCGTTTGCGAGCAAACGATGCCGCGGATTCGTCGATGTGGTTGAAGCGTCCTTGTGTGAGGCCGGGTCTGCCGTTGGGTATAAGCTCGAGAGGCAAACGTATGCTTCATGACATGGGACACACACGCCGTCTTGGGTATCGAAGCCAGCGACCTTGGCCTCGATTTGAGTCACACGAGTCGGTAGGTCATCTCGGGCATGGGTCATGTAATTCTACCAACGACGATTGTCACGCATACGATGAGGGCCTCTTGTTTTGAAACACGAACTGCGCAAAGGTAAGGTGGTTTGTCTCTCACTCGGCATGCGCAATGCGAATGATGCCTTTTAGAAACCAAGGGTGGTCGTTATACAATAGAGTTTCACGCCACTGGAGGCTTAAACGGGTTTTGCTTGCAGCGTCCCGATGCAGGCGACTCGTAATTAACATGACGAGATTAAGCATCTTTTGCAACAGTTTATAATTACCCTACTCTGATCTCCGTCAGGGGCTTTCAAGAGAGGACTCGGGCCAGCATCGCCTGAAGACGTGTCAGTACTGTAGTCAGTATCCTTCCATTTATAGTTTACCGGACTTTGCTTGGCGGCGATGCGGTTTGATGAGGTGATTACCGCGCTTGCGCGCCTGCTCGCATGCTTGACATGGCCCGCAACTGAATCGTGTGTAGTCTTTTTTTTCCCTTTCGAAACTCTAGAAACCCAACGAAGACCTGCATCTCATGAGTCTATCTCAAGAGTCTATCTTCTCAATCCCCCGCTCGACGCGGCCTCGGTCAATGCTACGATGAAGCTTTTGGATGGACCGCGGGCCGTGAACCCCCTTTCGGACAGATGCATATCAGTGATATCACTACAAAGCCATCCCCCCCTTTCTTTTGCTCTGATAAACAAGGGGCCAGATGGCCAATCCCAACCCTGACAGCATTGTTGGGCGTTGGCCCGGGCTTATCAGTATCGGGGCGTCACGTTCCTGGTTGCTCCCAGCACGCGGTCAACGTTTTGGCGGTTTCTTGATTTTCTCTTACGTACATACGGACGGTAATGACACGATCAAAAAAAAAACAAGCACCTGCTGCTTCCGTGCTACCGCGTCGACGAACAACTTTGCACCGGGCGGCTATCCAGGGTTGCTTCGCATGAACTCTCGCATCCCACAACCTTCTGTGCCCCGGTCCAGAGCTGGGCCGCTACTGGGTCATCTAGGTAGTTTTCGGCAGGTGAGTAGTACATAGTATATCGGAGGGAGGGGGCCCAGCTGTACGGGGGACGTTGTGCGACATCAGACGGAAAGGTAAACTACAGTACAAGGGCATGGGGTAGCATTTGTAGAGCAATAAGGACAACCCAAGTAATACTCCGTGGTCACAGATGGAATCTATTAGCTTGAAGTCAGTTCACAATGCACCACCAGAGGCCCCGTGTCTCACTACCGGTAGCCCATCGTAGCCTGTTGATTGGCCATCCTTATTGCAGTGCAAATACTAATGACCTAGTTAGTGCTGTATATGTCTGTGTTTTATCCATATAGTTTGTCCTCTACGACTATAGTTTGTCCTCTATAGTTTGTCTTTTATAGTATGGACTCAAATAGTACATAGCACTATGTAGGTATTGCGTCGCGTGGGGTACTCTGCTAAGCCTCCGTCGCTTCTCCCCCCCTCCCCTCCCCTCGCTTGAGCCCCAGCAAGAGGCATGACACGCCGTCTGGCGAGGATTAGCAGCTAGCAAAAGGTCCTCTGATTCTTGCACATCTCCTGCCCAAAGTGAACTCTCTCGGCCGGCGCCTGTCGGTTCAAGACATCAAGGATGCCCGAATGTATGCCGACTCGCCTCCGGTCCAGGACTCGCTACCTACTTACGTAGTACACGTACACTACAGGCCGGCCAACCACTCGAGAGCCAACCGGGATCCCCGGTCCCCGGTCCCCCCCGGGCGTCCATGATCCCTCCACCCAAAGCTCCACGCTCCACCGCACACACGACCTGCGATTCAGGGACTCTGAGTACCTTACGGCACACGCCGCGGCAGCATTAGAGTTGCCTTGGCCTCTGTCTTGGCCTGCTGAGGGCCGCCGTTACATTGAGCAGCAAGTAACATCGAGGGAGACGCAGACAGGGTAGCGGGA
This sequence comes from Colletotrichum cereale, assembly GCA_034509685.1. Classification (NCBI taxonomy): domain Eukaryota; kingdom Fungi; phylum Ascomycota; class Sordariomycetes; order Glomerellales; family Glomerellaceae; genus Colletotrichum; species Colletotrichum cereale. The sequence continues at coordinate 25,709 of JASUDE010000133.1, forward strand.
GAGGGGATCTATCAACAAGAAACCGCAGAAGCGCAAAAACACCCGCCAACAAGGTCGATCGTAATGTTCTTCTTGCCAACGAGTAAGCTGATACGAGAAGAGTCGAAACCCATCCCCCCCCCCCCCCTCTCTCATCCAAGTTCCAACAGCAAAAGGTCCTCCCGCCACGAGCGCCCGCACCGAGGTCGAAGAAACAAACGGGCCAAACGCGCACACTTGCCTCACGCCGTATCCAAATGAAGCCGTCACCGATGGAACTCGAACTCATCCAATGTCCTTTTGCCGTCCTGCAACTACAGGCCCCCTGCTGTGCCACCGGATGTGAACCCCGCTCGTTTGCCCAGAGACAACTCGATCTGCCCGGCTCTGCCAATCGCTCTCCAGCGATAGCGCGGCCGGTCGGTCAAGCTTCTCGCCACCAAACGAACGGGAAAGATGCGAAATAAGAGTTTCTCCCCCCTCCTCACTTATGGTAACTCGACCAACGACAGACGGAGACACTTACCAGGAAAGGAAGGCCATCTGGTCAAGACGGACCACTCGAATGATTTTCTTTTCCCCCCGGGCAGAACTTACAAGGGTCGTCGGTTCGTTAATCTTATTCTTCTTCCCCTATCGCCCTGGAGCCGCCTCGTTAAGGCAGCTCACAACGCGAGCCACCCATTATCCGTTATGTTGACGAGCACATCAAAAGGTGACACTGTTTCTCTCTCGCCGTGGCGTGGCATACAGCATAGAGAGAGGCATTTGCGAGGCCACTGCGTCGTTAGTCGTCCTACCTACGGAGTATCCGTACGGCACACTCTGCCGATTGCCCGCAGAGGCGACATGTCGCGCGCCCTGCAATCTCCTACGTCCTTGGTCCTGCTCGCTTGTGCTATTATAGCCTATGCATATCTGCATCCCTCATGCCTGTCCCTGGCCCATGATCCCCCACCCATTCCCTCCCCTGTTCGTCGATGGATCCTGGACGTGCCACTGCGTTTGTGCATCCTCACAATTCCCCATCCGCGCCGCTCTGTCTGTCTGTCTGTCTCTCCCCCCCCCTTCGCAATCCACCTGCCTGGGTGAGCAAAGCGTCTGGTTCCTAGTGTAGACAATGGTTCCAATTCATTTCATGACGGGCAATGACAGGGCCCCCCGGTATTGTCGTTCGTCGTGCCGTCCACTCTTGATGGCGGCCTGTCTTGACGGGGACCCGGGCCTGGCCAAAGGGGGGCGATGGTGGTGACGGCGTTCACGGCCGCTTCCTTGCCCTCGGCGAGGAACCCCCCCCGCCCTTCACCCTTGGAAGCTTGGGCTGCATTGCGACGTTATCTCGATAGACTTATATAAGTCGAAGCTCCCGGCGCGTCGCTCTCATGACATGCCTTTTGTTTCTCCCCAGCCCCCGGTCTCCCTCAGGTCATCCGTCAGCCAAGCACAATGGTCAGAAGCAGCCTCTTGCTGCCGCTCCTTGCGGCCGCCTCCGCCGTCCAGGCTCTGGTCCGGTCCCCCAAGACCGTCGCCGGTGCCTACATCTTTGAGTTGGAGGATGGTCAGGTTAGTCACCTCTCTCAAGTTCCTGAAGGAACAGCTCCCCACACGCACAGAGACCGTTTCCGCTAACCATTGCCCCGTTCCCCGGTCGACAGGATGCTTCAGACTTCTTCGCCACGACCGACGCCGACGACGAAGCCGTCACCCGCATGAACCTGAATTACACTCCCTTCAGGGGCCTCTCCATCCAGTTCACCAACCTGGACACGGCCGACGCCAAGGCCGCCAAGCTGGCCCAGCTATCGTCCGTCCGGAACATGTGGCCCGTCCGGACCTACGGCATCCCCGAGCCCGAAGTCCTCTGGACCGGCCAGCAGGGCCGCGACTACGTCGACCTCAAGAAGCGCCAGCTCGGCAACGACACCTTCTCCACCCACGTCCAGACCCAGGTCGACAAGCTCCACCGCGACGGCGTCACCGGTAAGGGCATCAAGGTTGCCGTCATCGACACCGGCATCGACTACCTCCACCCGGCCCTCGGCGGCTGCTTCGGCCCCGAATGCCTCGTCAGTTTCGGAACCGACTTTGTCGGAGACGACTACAACGGCTTCAACGACCAGAAGCCCGACAACGACCCCATTGATAACTGCAATGGACACGGCACGCATGGTAAAGTTTATCTTACTTCTAATACCTCCTTTATTATTACTAAGTGCCTTTTTTTTTATAGTCGCCGGCATCATCGCCGCCCAGAACAACCCCTTTGGGTTCCTCGGCACTGCTCCCGGCGTCACCCTCGGCGCTTACAGGGTAAGGATTTCTCTCATTGAAGGGGGGGGGGGGGGGGGGGGCCCCCC
>JASUDE010000133.1:28054-83431 GCA_034509685.1 Colletotrichum cereale
TACAACCGCGCCTTCGAAGACGGCAGCAACATCATCACCGCTTCCATCGGAGGCCCCTCGGGTTGGACGGACGAGCCGTGGGCCGCGACCGTGTCGAGGATCGTCGACGCCGGCGTCCCTTGCACCGTGTCGGCCGGCAACTCGGGCGACCAGGGCATCTTCTTCGCCGCCACCGCCGCCAGCGGCAGACACGTCACCGCCATCGCCTCGTTCGACAACTCCATCACCCCGGCCCTCCTCATCGAGAACTCCTTCACCGTCGCCGGCGGCGCCCCCCGCAAGTTCACCTACACCCCCGGCGAGCCCGACGCCTGGGCCGGCGTCCAGCTCCCCCTCTGGACGCCCTCCACCGACCCGACCTCCGTCGCCGCCCTCGGCTGCGACCCGTACCCGGCCGGCACCGACCTGAGCGGTAAGATCGTCCTCGTCAAGAGAGGCACCTGCACCTTTGTCGCCAAGGCCCAGAACGCCGCTGCCGCCGGCGCAAAGTACCTCATGCTCTACAACAGCTCCCCCGGCGCCACCGCCGTCACCGTCACCGCCGCCCCCGGGATCCTGGCCGTCGGCATGACCACCCCGGCCCAGGGCGCCGCCTGGCTCGAGGCCATCGCCGCCGGCTCCGAGGTCGTCCTCCAGATGACCGACCCGGCCGCCTCTCAACAGATCCTCACCGAGGCCGTCAACACCGCCACCGGCGGCTCCGTCTCCAGCTTCAGCTCCTGGGGCCCCAACTGGGACGCCCACCAGAAGCCCCAGTTCGGCGCCATCGGAGGCAACGTCCTCTCCCTGTACCCCAGGGCCCTCGGCTCCTACGCCGTCCTGTCCGGCACCTCCATGTCCTGCCCCCAGATGGCCGGCATCGTCGCCCTGATCGCCGAGGTCCGCAAGACCTTCGACCCGGCCACCATCGAGAACCTGCTGTCCGCCCACGCGAACCCCGTCAAGTTCAACTACGGCACCGGCCCCTCCGCCCTCCTCGCCCCCGTCTCCCAGCAGGGCGCCGGCCTCGTCCAGGCCTACGAGGCCGCCCACGCCACCACCCTCCTCAGCCACTCCAGCCTCTCCTTCAACGACACGGACAACTTCATCCCCGAGCTCAACTTCACCATCAAGAACACCGGCTCCGCCGACGTCTCCTTCGACCTGACCAACGTCGGCGCCGCCACCGCCTACACCTTCGCCGCCGCCGGCGACATCACCCCCGCCCTCTTCCCCAACAACCTGACGGCCGACTTCGCCACCCTCGCCTTCAGCGAGAGCAAGGTCTCGGTCCCCGCCGGCGGCGAGGTCACCGTCCTCGTCACCCCGACCCCTCCCGCCGCCCTCGTCGCCGCCCGCCTGCCCGTCTGGTCCGGCTACATCGCCCTCAACGGCTCCGACGGCTCCAGCATGTCCCTGCCCTACATGGGCATCGGCGGCAGCCTCCACAGTCACGTCACCCTGGACCAGGTCCTGATGACCACCTCGGTCAGCGCAAAGGCCGAGGCCTACGCGCCCGTCGCCAGCAACTACACCTACGTCCTGCCCCCTCCCGGCACCGCCAACGAGACCCAGGCCATCCTCCCGGCCCTCGCCATCAGCATGGCCTTCGGCTCCGCCATGGTCCGCGCCGACCTGGTTCCCCTCACCACCTGCCCCCCCAACATCACCCGCGAGGTCTTCGGCATAAAGACCCTCGGCCAGCCCCGCTCGTTCCCTTTGCTGTACGTCTCGCGCGGCATCTCCGCCACCAGCTGGGACGGCCAGATGGACGATGGCAGCTACGTGCCCGCGGGCAAGTACAAGTTCGTCATCAAGTCCCTGCGCGTCTTTGGCGACGCCTCCAAGCTGGAGGAGTACGACATCGCCGAGACCGACCCCTTCCGCGTCATCTACGGAGCCGTCAACGCGACGGTCCCCTTGAGACGCTGAAACGAGGCGTGTTTATAAACTATAATACTATTATGTGTCCATACGACATGTCTTTTCTTGTAAATAGCTTCCTAGGTCAGAAATAATGTCTGATAATATCGTAAATGCCCTTGCTTTGCCCGTGTAGTGACGCACGCCGCTTTGGCAAGGGGACCTACCAGGTGCTTAGTCTCATTGCCCAACATGTTTGACTCGATGCAGTCGCTTTGTGTGTCCGGGGGCTCCCAGCATCGAGCATGAAGCTTAGTTGGAGCTTATGACTCAACGGGGTGACTCAAGCAAGAATCGATCATCGCCACGGGGAAAAGCCTGGTTATGATCGGCCAACACATCTTCATCACCAAAAGCTTTCGTGCTCAGACGCGCCAGTGGTGGCGTCTTGCACCACTCCGCTCCGCTCTGTTTCGTTTGTGCTCTCTCTCTCTCTCTCTCTCTCTATCTCTCCCCTCGCGAATCCAACTTCCAACGAACCTATTTTGCCCGTCATGTCTGAGCTTGTCAAAAAAACCTAATATCCCAAGAACAGAGCAAAATTCCAACAACTGACCCGTCACCCCTCCCCGGAATGATTCGGTAACACTTGACATTGACAAGACAGCTTTGGACAGCCGCAGAAGAAACAAGAAGCATCTTACCGGAGTTTCAGCAACGCTTCTACCTCGGAACGAACCGGAAGCGGCGTTTATATCAAAGCCCGAGCGGCGAGAAGGGGTCTTGCAAAGAGCCGCCTCGCCTCGCCTCCCGTCGACCACGACATCAGCCCGTTTTGTTTGGGCGTGTTCGAGGCCACACAAACACACCCCCCAGACTTAGTTAGCTCAGGGTTCGTCCCGTGTCCTGGACTATGGTTTGTTCGCCCCGCCGGTGTGGGATCGAGAACACCTCAGATCGTCCCATTTCGCGGGCCTCTGCCGCGCCAGTTCGCCTCCCCGTCTCTCTCTTGTCTGACACATGTCCGTCGCTGGTTCGGGCCAGCCAAAGCTCCCAAGGATGAGAGAGAGAGAGAGAGAGAGAGAGAGAGAGGAGGCGCTCCGTCCGAACCCCGCGACGAATCGCATAGCTTCCGGGAGACGAAACACACACAGGCTCTCATTCGCCCGAGTTGCTAGCGTGCAAAGGGCCTGTGAGTGAAGGTAGGGCGACAGGTCCAGGGCTTGGCAGCGTATGGGAAACTAGAAGCGCGCAATCGGCCCCGACTCTCGAGCGCGTCTCAACTCTGCTCTCCCTCTCTCTCTCTCTTTCGCAATTTCTTGGCAAGAGGGAGAGAGTCTCATTTGCTGGTCAACACCTCCCCGTTCGCCGCTTAGTCACCGGCTTCGCCGAAACGGAAGAGCAGGCAAGGCGGCGGTATGGTCTCGTCAATTCACGGAATGGACGGGCTCCATGACCCGTTCAACCGTATGTTGTAGCCTCCGACCAACAGTATCAGGCGTAAGAACTGTAATGATGATGGGCACATTTGGAGATCTTTGTGTCGTGTCACGGGAAAGAGGCATTGGACTGCATTTGGCACGTTGGGTGTCAAAGTGGCAAGTCATGCGGCGGATCTGCTATACAAGAGATGTGCACACTACCTTACTTGAGGACTTGAAGAAGAACTCTGCTAGCCAGTTCAGCCCGGTCGCTGTCTTCACCGAGCAGTGCAACGGAGGTAAAGCCCTCAAGGAGGGATAAGGCTAACCTTACTTGGCAATATCTCAGTAAATTCCAAGACTCTTGTTGGCTTGATCTATCCCCACGACTGCCGACTGGGGTTTTGAATACTGGCCAGCCCATCTACTGTGATTTCTATATTCAACATTCCATCACATGCAACCACTCTGATCTCTTGTATATGTTTATCTCTTGTATATGTCTGTGCAAGTAGGGACAGAAGATAACGAGGTTATAGACGTCAGCCCGCACCCTTGTCGACCACGATGCAAGCCAGAGTGGACAACAATCCCATAACCAGACGGACTCATTGCATTATAATAGCTGTAATAATTGTAGTAGTAGTAAAGTTTCTATGTTCATACATCGTAGAAGGTATATATCCGTGTCACATTCTAGACCCCTTGATGACCCCGCAGCTTCTCCGGTAGCGTCGGCACCTTGGTTCGCACCATGACCGCCATTAAAATAAAAAACAAATGGAAATCCCTTGATATCTCAAATTCCGTCAGCGCCAGCCATGATGTCTTTCCTCTCTCTATCCATCTCTTCCAGGAATACTCCGTTCCTCCCGGTCTATCATGCCTGACCCTGCCTAGGCCCGTAGACACCTAGCATTCTTCCTGACCGCCACATTACACACCCTCCTTTCTACATAAAGCGTTTCCATCTTATGACAGCATCGTCGGCGACGAGCGGCCGGAGCAGCTGTCCTCGTCAACGTACCCCTTCTCGTTGCCCGAGTCGACGTCGCTCTCGGTCGCCCACCGGCCGGGGCACCCGGGGATGTCGCGCTCGTGCTCGCGGTACTGCTTCTCGCGGTCGCCCTCCTCCTTTCTCTGGCGAAGGTTCATAGTCAGGGACGGCGGCTTGGTAGACATGGGCGCACCGCTCTTCTTCTGGTCGCGCATGTCGACATCGGGCATGCCCAGCTTCATCATCTTCTCCTCGTGCTCCTCCTCCTCCTTGGCGGCCTCGAACATGGACCGCAGCAGGTCAGCCTTCTCGGGCGTACGGATGGGGGCGTCGAACTCGAAGGCGGCCGGCTTGGCGATCAACAGCGGGGTGTAGTCGTTCCAGTGGACGGGGACCTCGGTACCGTCGGCGTTGCGCTTGCGCTGGATGTTAAAGGCCCAGGCCATGCCGCCCATGGTCAAGAAGAGATCCTGGTCGACGATGGGGATACCTTGGCAGGTTCTGCGGCCGAAACCAAACTGACTGAAGCCTTCGAGGGTAGGGAAACGGGTGAGCGGCTCCTTGTACGTCGGGTACTCGGGTTCCAGCCAGCGGCCGGGGTTGAACGCCTCGGGGTCAGGGTACATGGATTCATCACGGGTGATGCCCCTGTTGATCGTTAGCTTGGACCAGTCCTGGGCCAGGAGAAGAGTGCTTTCTACTCACCACTCAAGGGCGTGAATCGTGGCACCAGCAGGGATGAAGTAACCGTTGTAAACATCGTCCTTCTCGAGCGCGTGGGGGATACCTGGTTGTCCATGTCAGCTAGCCGAACCTCAGAATGCCACCTGGCCACGCCACTTAGGACTCACCAGTAGGAACAGGGGGTCTCCAGCGGATGACCTCCTTGACCACGGCTCTCAACATGGGCAGCTTCTCGCGATCCGTCCACTGCGGGCACTTGCCTCCGCAGACTTCATCGACCTCCTTTTGAAGCTTAGCTTGCCACTCGGGGTAGTGCAACATGGCGAGGAGGAAGCTCTGAATGGGGCTGCCGATGGTCAGAGCACCGGCGATGGCCATGAGACCGACGACGTTCTGGGCCTCCTGGAGATCGCCCCATTTGCCCTTCTCGTTGCCGAGGCCCTCGTTGATGAAGGTGCTGATGAAGCTCGGTTGCGCGGTACCCTTTTCGACCTGGTCCTTGACGAACTCGATGTTGCTGGTGAACTGCTTCGACTCAATCTCGTGGCGTTCCTTCTCCTTCTTCTTCCACGGCGACAGAACCGCCGGCACGTGCATGAGGAAGGAGATGACGTTGGGAAGAGCACCAGCGGGCGAAATAGTCTCGAGCAGGCCAAAGGTGGTCTTGCGCAGGATACGGGCGGGATGGGCAGTACCCCAGGAAAGACGGCTGACGGTGCGGCTGGTGAACTGCTCAATGTACTCGCGGTACTCGCTGGGCTTCTGGTACAGCAGCCACAAGAAACGATCGCGCTCGCGGGTCGGGTAGTCGTGAAGCTCCTGCTTGTCACTCTGGTTCATGAGGTGGTGGCAAAGCTTGCGCTGGCGCTTCCACGTTTCTGTGCCGGTTTGTGTCAGTCGAAACCAGCATGCATCCATCTGCTTGCGGATATACACGTACCAGTGCGTCCGAGGAGGGCGAGGTAATCCCCGCTCGTCCTGTTGTCGGGAAGGTTGGGAATCATGGGCCGGTCAGAGTAGATGACGTTGCGGCGTCCGAGGAGGTCGTGGGCGACCTGCTCGGAGGAGATCCAGATGTGGACGGAACCGAACATTTCTTGCTGGTAGATGGGGCCATACTCCTTGCTCCACTCGTAGAACTTGAGCCAAGCTGCCTCAGCTGGCACGTCGTGAACACGCCCGATGAGAGGGAGACCTGTAGTACAATGAGCCACATGAAGATTGTAAGACGATCAACGAGGATGAGACCACGTACCCTTGGGCCCTGGGAGAGGCTTCGCTCCCTCGGGAAGCTTGCGCTTGAGCTTAATGGCAGCGTACAACCGCCATGCGCAGAAGACGATGAAGGCGAGGAGAGCCACGCCTATGGCCATGATGACAGGTCACGTAAAAAGTGCACAGTGGTGAAGAAAAGAAAAGGAGTTGAAAGTCAACAACGTTAAGGGGGGTGTGGGATGAAGAAGTGAAAATACCAAACGACGTCAAGCGGTCGGAAGGGGGGGAAGGGGGAGGAAAAGAGTGAAGAATAAGTCCTGCTGTTGCAGGAGAACAGAAACAAGAGGAACCGAGGTGACGGGTCTCAAGGACGGTGTGTCTCTCAGCTTGTTATTAAGAAGAGTCAGGGCCGAGTTGAGCCATCCGGTCATGGGCGTCGACGTCCAAGCGGGCCGACGGGGAACGGCCAACGGTCAATTCTCTTACCAGGAAACATGAGTAAACCGCTTTTGGACATACGCCGGGTTCCCCAAGCGCCATGCCAAATCCTTCCACATTGCCGATTCCCTCGATCGACGCACAGCAGCCAGGCGGCGGCGGCGACGGCAAACATGTCATGCCAAATCGTCTTCCGCCGAGCCGTCCCCCCTTACCCAAGGATCCACCGCCCAGAGGCTTGGTCCGGTCCGGGTGAGGGTCGGTGATCGTATCCAAACATAGCACATGGTGATAGGTAATGCAGCGCCTGCAGGTCAGCCGTGCTGGTCGCTTGACTCTCCTTCCCCGTCAAGCCGTTCGTTGGTGGCCTGGCATCTGCTGGGCACCGAAAGTTCTCAGAGATACACCAGGCAGCCGATCCGATGAGAGAGATACACACACACACACACACACACACACAGAGGGAGAGAGAGTATGGGATACACAACGCCACCAAGTGTTTCCCCCAACTGGAGCTGACGGACAACTAGCAAATACCGATGCCCGTCCTTGCGTCTCGGAAGCCATGTCATAGACGTCAGCAGGGGTATTGCCTTGGCTGTTTAGGGCCCAAGGAGATGGTTAGGATATGGGTTGACGGTAGGATGCGTGTTGCAGCCGCGGGAGCTCCAAGCACAGGGGGGCCAAAAGATTGGCCGAACCGCCGTCCATGCCGCCGCTGCCTGCAAAGAGCAGCACGCTGGGCCCAGCTGTTCGACGTCGAATCCCCGTGGTGGAGGAGATGGAGGGAAGGGAAAGGATCATTACCTAACCTCGTCCCACTTGGTCTCATCGTCTGGGCATCTGAACTCGCGCCCTGACAATCAGGAGCTTCAGGTGGAGCTGTGGTGGTGTGGTGGCCGCTGAGCTCGAGGTGTCGAGGTCGGGCTCGTCCGGTCTCGGCACTGACACCGAGCCACTTTGTCGGACAGAGACGCTAGCTTTGCAGCTAAAACCGTGTGGACAAATCGCGAGCGAACAGGCTCCCCTCCCCTATAGTTTCTTTTGCAGAGGGTGGTACCTACGTAGGTAGTAGAGCTAGTTCTTCTCTGGAAACCACGCACTAAGGTACGTACGTCTCCGAGGCCAGGCACTCCCGCTGGGGCATTATTTCTGCCTTGTCGTCCGCGCGATGGAATGCCCAGGGCCACAAGAGAGGTGAGGCCCAGGATGCTGAGGCCGAGCCGCAGAATGGCCCACCCCGGATGCACCGACAATGCCTAGGCGATATACATGGTAGGTCCGGAGCCTGGGCGAAATGTCAGTCTCGGTCTTGACTTATTCCTCGCTGGCCAAACGCTCCCACGAAAGGAAGGGATAGACGGCCAATAAACCATCCCTTGGCGAGTCTCGAGGAAATACGATAAAGAAAGAGTCGTTGCCCAGGCACACCAGGTCAGCCAACTCTCTGGATGGGGAGCTTACCAATGACGATCAAACTGCAAGCCACGGCGCCGCGGCTGGTGTCAACCTGAACTCGGGAGCCAACAGGCAAAGGCACTGGGCAGATGGATCATGGAGTCGGAACCATCGAAAAGCCATCGCAGCTCTAGCGTTTGAGCGCATGCAAGATTCGGTGTTGGCAGGGATTAAGACGCCCTAGCGGGATCCAAGCGGGACGATCATTTTTTGTTGGCGCCCCAGAAATGGGAATGGGACTCCCCCACGCAAGTCGCCGAGCGTCAGACAAAAGCCACTCGTTGGTCCGTCGACGCCGCTTCGAGGGGGAGAGCTAAGAGGGCGCCAGGAACCAGCTATCCATCATAGGCGGCCGTCGTAGGCCTCGCGCTTCCCGGCTCTCTCCGCGCTGCACCAGAGTCTGTCTGCTTTGACAGTCAAAGACGACGGGTCAGGCTTTTTTCTCACCTGAAGAAAGGGGGGTCAGTTTGCTGCCCCGGACGAAACATACCCGTCGCGACCTTCGACCTGTGCTGTGCCGTGCTGTGCTGTGCTGCGCTGTGCTATGCTGCCATGTCATGTCATGTACACGCTTTGCCCTGCTCTGCTCTTCTCTACTCTGCTCTGATATGCTCTGATCTCCTTTGCTCTCTCTCTCTCTCTCTGCTCTCTGCTTGGGACTCTGCCGTTCACTTCAGCCCGCGGAAAGCAGCCCTACTGGGATTGCCGCCGCCACCATGCACCCTCTCAATTGTCATTGCAGTCTTGAGACGGCCCAAGGCCGTATTTGGTCTTGTGTGGTTTGGTTTAAAAAAGATTGTCTTGGATTATTCAGCGCTAATGGGCTGGTGCACGCGAGTCCTGTGTGGCTCACATGCCGTCTGTCCGACGACGGCCAACGGGGCCTTGGAGCACACCGAGACGATCCATGGGCTGCTCCTCTGCTCGGCGTCCGTCTCTTCGTCGTACAACGCCACGTTTGGCCGGGGCCGCTTAATCAGCTTCGAGTGCCACCATGTTTTGCGGCTGACAGCTGATGGCCGTTGTGTTGTACCGGCTTGCCTACGTTGTATAGGTCGCGGCAGCTCCTCATCCTCATCGGTTTCTCGTCCGTATTGGTCATTGGTACGCATGGTGTCGGTGCCGTCGTTGGCACTAAGCTCATGATACCCGACTCTGGTCGTCCAAGGAGACTGAATACGGCCCTGCCTACCTACCTTTCTTCCTCCTCCCACTCTCTACCTTGCCTCACTGTAATGATTCCGTCATGGAGCTGACTATTTACATCCTGTTTGGTTGGTCAGCACTGGAGGGGGTTTCACATGCATGCAAGACAATCCGGAGGGGGAGCAGCATCAGCAGCAGTAATGCAGGAAGCTGTAGCACTGCAGCAGCACTGCAGAACCGCTAGCAGATTGTGCAACTATTGTGCAACTCACCTCTCGACCGGGGACAGTCCCAACAGACGCATGCCGTTGTAGAGCACGGTCCTGGCAGACGAGTACAGCGCCAGGCGGGCCTTCTGGATCTCTGGCTCGCTTCCGACAATGCGCAGGACGTCGTAGCTGCTGCTGACGACGTGCGTCAGGCGGAACAGGTACGTCAGGACCGTGGTGGGCTCCAACGTCTTCAGCGTGTTCTGCACCACGTCGGGATACTGGCCGACGACGCGGATGAGGTCGATGGCATGCTTCTCCGTCAACAGGCTGAGGTCGGCCTTGAGGACCTCCTCTTCCGGCACGCCGGCCTTGCGGAAGATGGAACACAACCGGGCGTGGGCGTACTGGAGGTAGGGACCGGTGTCACCCTCGAACGAGGTCATGGTGTCCATGTCGAACTTGTAGTTGTTGACCCTGGGCGGCGGCGGCAACGTGTCAGTGCATCCGAAAGCGGCACGACTCGACGAGGGGGGGGGGGGGGGGGGGGAAAAGTACGGACGACATTTACTTACCTCTTTCCGCTCATGTCCTGCACCATGACACTGCTAATGCCAAGGATGTCGGCCGTCGCCTCCGGGTTCTCGACCTGGGAGTACTTTGTCTCGTTCTTCTTCATTACCTCGTGCATCTTGTCCCCTACGTCGCGCAGGATGTCGTCCAAGAACTTGACAGTGCCCTTTCGCGTGCTCATTCCGAGCACCATGCCAAAGTTGATATGCTGGCACTTCTTCACCGTCTCGGGGTAGCCCATCAGCTCGATGATCTTGAAGAGCTGCTTCAGGTGCAGGTCCTGCTGGGAGGCGATGACGTAAATCATGTGATCAAAGTTGTACTTCTTCTCGCGGTGCAGGAGCTCGCTGATGTCTCGGGTCAGGTACAGGGCTGTGCCGTCCTTCTTGCGGATGATGGGACGCTCGAGGCTCTTGCCTGCCTTTCCGGGGATGTGCTTGGAGAAGTCAATGATGACGGCTCCCTCCGACTCCTCCGAGATCTTCATGTCCTCGAGCTTCTTGGCGGCGGCCTCCATGTCCTGCTCCGACACCTGGCTCTCGCCTGAGTACTCGTCAAAGTGGATGTTGAGGCGGGCGTACGTCTCCTTGTAACGGGTGATGCTGAGATCACGGAAGCGCTTCCACTGGGCAACGGCGGCCTCGTCGCCGGCGACCATGGCCTTGAAGTACTTGCGGGCCTGCTCGTCCAGGCTGCTGTCCTTGAGGGCGGTGACGTCCTCGCCGGCCTGCTCCTTGGCCGCGATCTGCTCCTTCTCGTCGCTCATGGCAGCGTTGATCTTGACGTAGACCTCGTACAGGTGGTTGATGGGGTCCTGCTTGAGGGCCTCCTCGCTACCGAACCGGTCAAAGCCCAGGGCCAGGAGGCCGTACTGCTTGCCCCAGTCGCCGAGGTAGTTGATGCGGGTCACGTCCCAGCCAGCGCCGTCGTAGAGGTTGGCGATGAAGCCACCGATGATGGTGCTTCGCAGATGGCCGGCGTGGAAAGGCTTCGCAATGTTGGGAGAGGAGAACTCGACAATAATCTTCTTCTTGCCCTGGGAAGGGTCCTCGGGGTTCTTGAGGCCGTGGTTGGGGTTCTTGCCAAAGGCCTGGCCGCGGTTCCGGATCTGGGGGATGAGGAGCTGGGACAGAGGTCCGGTCTTGAACCAGAACTGGAGGAAGGAGCCGTTCTGGAGGGAGATTGGCTTCTCGATCAACGGAGACTCGGGGAACTGCGAACCGGGGTAATGTTAGCCAGCTGTTCTGGCGGGGAGCCTCGGCGCGTCTGCTTGCTCGCTCGCTCGCTCGAGGATGGCGAAACTAACCTTCTCCAGCCACTCGGTCGTGAGCTCGGCAGGCTTCTTGCCCTTGATGCGCAGGGCAGGGACGGCCAGAACCAGGTCACCCTTGTCGAGGCTCTGGGTCCATTGGAGGGCATTGTAGATGATGGTCTTCTCGACGCCGGTCACATCGTAGAGCAGCGAGGTGATGTGGGAGCGGTAGATGTCGATGGGGTTGACGTCGGGGTAGCAGCCGGGGAAGGACTCGAGCTTGCCGATAGACAGCTTCTCCAGCTGAGCCGTCAGCTGGTCGGCCATTGTCGCGAGATTGGCGGGGGTGGGGTTGCAGGGAGGGTTGACGAGGGACGATGGACTCGGGGACGAGGACGAGAAGAGGCGGGTGACGGGTCGGAGGTGGTGGAAGTTCGAAGGCGAGGCTGAAGAGGCTCCTCGGCGAAGGCTGATGGTATAAACGTGGGCTGAACGAAGTGAAGAAGAAGGAGAGAAGAGGAAGCGCGCGACGCTAGTCATTAAGAGACTTGACTGGGTTTTGCCAGGGCAGGGGGGGGATGGAGGGGGATGGAGGGGCAGAATGGGAGTGGGAAAAAAAGAACGAACGAGGGTTAGAGGAGGGGTCGCGATTCGCTGGGCGCAGGGCTGGCGAGGAGGAGGAGGACTCACACACGCGGTGAGTGGGCGGGCAGCTTCGTCGTCAGTGGAGGGGAAAACATGGAGAAAAAAAATGCATTGGAAAAAATAAAAATAAAATAAAAAATTGCTGATGGGGCCCAAGCCTGAGTCACCAGCCCCATTCGTGGCCGTGGTTGGCCACTCACCGAGAATGGGGAAACCCTCACCGAATTGAGGGGTAACAGTGACATCCCAAGTAGCCCTGTGCTTAGATAAGGGCCGCAAGGTACACTATGACACTATGCTCACCGAGGAAATGCCCCACTGCTACCCGTCCTAGCTGTAGGGAGCCTCGGTGAGGAAGTACTGTACACCTGATCTCTCACCGATATCCCTCGTTTCGATGACTCCACTTGCTGTCTAGCGTCTCCTGAACTATGAATTACTGTATCACTATACGATCATTTTGTGGGAATTTCAACTTGTGAAGTTATTTCATAGAAGTAAGTCCTGGAAGAATCATTGTTTCTGTAATTAAACTCGACTATCAGCCTCAAGGATTGTGCCTTGTCAGCTCTTGTTTCTTTTCGAGAGACAACATACTTGATTACGAGTCAAGAACTTTATGTTCTGGATGGACTTACCTTTCCTCGGCGGTGGCTTTTACCTGGAAGCAGAAAGCGTTGTAGAGTCGTGTAGAAACTTGCTTGCCCTCCAAGCCCCGTTACATTCAAGCTCTCATCAGCAGCTACCTTCAAATCTCATGTTGCGTATGACACTAGCTGTCGAAGTACGTGTATCTCCACGTTGTCCCTGTTGTGTATTGCTCGTCTGTATAAGTAACTCTAGCACCTACTTTGGTACGTTATTTATATGTATGAATATACAGAGCCTTACAGTCAAAATGTATATGCCATTAGATTTCTCAACCTGCCAGACTCAAAGAATGTTGTACAGGGCCTAAGGGACTATCAAGCAGCATTGGTTAGAGTAAGAGAACTGTCCCGGTTTTTGGTGGTTTCTCGAGTAGTGTGTGCGATTAGATGGTGCGAGGAAGCCATCGAACTGGGCCTTGGACAAGCCTATAAAGAAGCACGGTGGTCAGAGAGCATTGCTGCAGAGTTGGACGTTGCAGTTTCGCAATATCTCACGTAAGAAATATGCAACAAGGCCTCACGATGGACTGAATACATACACAGACACACAGCCAGCCACACCCTACTCGGCCCTCAGGCATTGATCATGGCGAGCACCATGTGTTATGACGGAGAGTCAAGAGCTAGGGCTCTGTGTCTATTAACATTGAACATATTAGGGTCAGATATTTCTCTCTGCCTCATTTGTAAATGTACCGTAATTACATATGACTAACATTCATTGCATTTTTCGAACCCGATGTCCATATTATACTATTTACATTCAGACATGATGCTGGACTTGACCTCCAAATAACTTTCAAGTATAGTAATCCCGTCCACCTCTGCGCGCCAACATCCTCTCCGTGACCATACGAACCAGCAGAGCCGTGAACCCATGCGATTCAGAGCACTAGAAAACCGTCACGCAACTCGTTCAGCTTCGCCAGAACCTGCGTAACATCTTCAACAAACAAACCCCGGCTTCTCTGCTCGGGATATACATTGCCTCACGGCTCGACCCTTGGCATACCCGGCTGGTTTCCATGAGCGGCAGCAAGCAAGCGTCGAGTCGTCTTCATTTCCTATATATATATATATATATATATATATATATATCCCATGAGAACGGGAAAAAACAAGTGGTATAAACCTCGTCGTCGTTACACGCGCCGCCTAGAACGAATACTCCTCCACAAACAGATGGATGCCCTGCGCCCCCGTTCCCTTATGCACCGCCCTCTCGTCCGACAGCGCGGCCACGCAGTTCCTGACCGCGCTCGTCAGCGACTGGCCCCCGCACACCACGACCGACGTCTCGCCGCCCGACGCCTCCACCGGCTCCCGGATGAGCTCCCCGAGGTCCGGCCGGCTGTAGTACTCCCTCACCATGCCCGCCACGGAGCCGCTCCCCCGCCGCGGCGTCTCGTCCCCCTTCTCCGGGTCCAGCACCACCCCCTTCTCCCGACAACACCCCTCGTCGACGACGGAGACGTCCGAGGGGACTTTGCGGTGCTGTGCCGCCGTCGCCGACGACGACGACGACGAGCTCGCGCCGGAGCTGCCCCCGCTGCCGTCCAACAACAACATGGCCGCCGACGCCTCCCCTTCCCTCGCCTTGCCCGACCGCGTGATGGCGATGTGCACCCGCAGCTCGAGGCCGGCCTGCTGCGCGCGGTCCATCGACGCCCGCAGCCGCCGCGTGTAGAACTCGAGCTCCTCGCCCTGCCGCGCCAGGAGCACGAACTCGACCCGCGTCGTGCACCCCCGCCGCCGGCTCTGCACGATGCTCTCGAGGATGGGCAGCGTGAAGGACGCCCCCGTCGACGCCGAGATGAGCACCATGGTCTCGTAAATGTCCCACCTCGGCGGCGCCCCGTACGGGCCCATCACGAACCCCGTCAGCGTCTCCCCTTTGGTTCCTCCCCCCGCCGCCGCCGCCGCGGACGACGACGTCGACGACACCTTCTGCGCGTACCTGTGCAGCCGCTTCGAGAACCCCCCGTGCGACCGGACGACCAGCTGGATGCTGTTGCACACGCATGCGTCCGCCGTCTGGTGCGCGCAGGCGATGGTGTACGGGTGCGCCTCCAGCGGCCCGACGCGAGGCAGCCAGAGGTACAGGTGCTGGCCGGCCTTCCACGAGAAGTGAACGTCCTTGATGGTCAGCAACGTCGTCGACGGGCCCGCCGCCCGGACCTGGACCTCGTGGCCCAGCCGCCTCGCGCCATTGCACGTCGACCGGCTGTCTGGCCTGAGTCGAAGCCGGATGTTCCGCCAGGCGAGCAGCGTCCAGCGGGCGAGGCGGTCGAGGCAGATGAGGGCTACGGAGAACCAGAGGTACTGCCGCGCGTACTCGGGGATGTGGACGTAGACGAGCCAGAGGAAGACGACGGCCGTCAGGACGTGCTGCGCGACGAACAGCTCGTACGCCATGGCGCGGAGGGGCCGCGCCCCGACGACAAACGTCCAGACCAACAGACCCCAGGCGCCGAGGCCGTACTTGATGACCGGAAGGATGCGCAGCTGCGTCTCGACAAAGTCGGCGCGCACCCACTCGGTCCAGAAGTGGAAGCCGTGCACCGTCGCCGTGACGAACATGGTCCGGCCGACCCAGCGGTGCAGCCAGTTGAGCTTCTCGTGCGAGACGCCGGCGACGAGGCCGACGGGGCTGACCTTCATCGCGAGCAGGTAGACGAGCGGCATCTGCATGAGCGTCACCCAGGCGTTGCGGAAGCCGATGCGCTCCCAGAAGTAGGCGTCCTTGACGACGGCGCCGTCGGCCATCATGTAGACGATGACGGCCCAGTAGGCCAGCAGCACGAGCACGCGGCCGAGCGGCGGCGGCGTCGCCCAGCGGAGGCCCCCGAAGGGGATGTAGAGCTGTGGGTGGCCCGCCTCGCGGACGATGGCCGTCGCCGTCGCCCATATCTGTGTGATGCGGTTCGATGGGCGGGTCGGGAACCGTACCGACTCGGAGCGGCATCGTCGTAGCCTAGATGTGTTTGTTGTTGAGTATCACGGATCCATTAGGAAACAATGAACGGGGAGGAGGAGTCTCTTCTCACCTTCGAAGGCCTTCGAGGTAGTTGATGCCCCGGATGATGCCGAGGAACCCCACGACGCCGGCAATTATGTACCAGAACGACTGCGCGAGGTGGATGTTGGTTTCCTGGAACAGCGCCGTTCCCATCGCCATCCCGCCGCCCATCCCCCCCCCTCCTCCTCCTCCTCCATGATTATGGCTCATTGCGCCGGGCGTAAGATGGAGTCGCGCCCCGGGGTCGTCGCGCGGCCGTGATTTTAGCCACCAAGGCGCGAGTGCCTACTTTGGTATCTTTCCTTGAATAAGTCGACGATATCCAGAGCCTTTCGGTTGCAAAAGTGTCCGTACCTCTCTTAGTCGTCGGCTCGGGTTAGGTCGAGTGAGAGATGGGGGGAGAGAAGGCAGCGGTAGTGAGACGTCGAGAAGGTGACAGACAGCGCCGCGCCAAGGTCACGAGGTAAGACGAGAAGACCGCAGAACCATCTCACGAATGAACCGTTCTCATTTGCGCGTGAACGTACGCGAAGGCTTGTCTGAAGAAAGTAACCGTCGTTGCCCGGAACGAGGCGGCAAAGCGCATATGCTCAGTTTCCAACGGGCCCGAGGTGGCCGCGTTTGAGATCCGGTCGCGCGGATGAGGTGGATTGAGCAAGTTCAAGCCAGGCAGAGAGAGACACCACTCTCGGCAGCATAAGCGGGATGACAGACTGAGAACGAGCAGGAAGATCAGTCGAGGCACAAACTGCAGTTGTGGAACGGTTCGGCCTCGGTGGTGGCGGAGGAGGATGCGCAGGCTTAGGGGATGTTGCTACCACCACCTGGATATCCGTATGTAATTAGCGCGCCGCGGCCTAGGGCGCATCCGAACGGGCAAGGCAATGACATGGCATGGCATGGCATGGCATGGCACGGCATGGCATGGAACGGCATGAGGGGGGGTGGGATGCCTCCCGTGAGGCGGCTTGGCTTGAACTTGATGATCCGCTCTCCACAACTCGAAGGGCACGGCACGGCATGCCTGTCGACGGTCATCGAGGACTTGATGTCTCGGCTACACTTTCAGTCGAAACTCAGTCGAGGAATTGGGACGACTAGCCAGATTCCACCCGCAGAGGAAGATTCACTGCCTCGATTACCGGAACGCTATGTAGGCAGTATCTGTAGCAAACAGGACCGGACCAGGGTCGGCCTGGGTGGCCGTCGACTCGTGGTCACACTTACAAGTACACTGGCTGCTACACATACCCTCGCGATAGTCTTTAGCAACCGGCCGTCGAACCAAACGTTTCTTCTTCTTCTTCGTCTCCTCGTCCGCTCTCCTCCGCCACCCTCGTTGCTCATAACAGACGCAAAGGACAGCAGCTCGTTGAAAATCATTCGCCCCATCAGGCATCCCCCAAGACTTTCAACAGAGCAAATCTCCCGGAGCTGTCTACTGCGTAGGTTGGAGTCGGACTCACCAGACATTATCACGTTGCCTCAGAAACATGCTCAGAACGGCAGATGAAGCAACCCTAGAATCTAGTTTATCTTAGCCTGATCCCAAGCCGCCGGGGCAGGGGGCGAAGGGAAGGGAATGCGCGCGCAGACGCCACAATTTGCTCAAACCCTCTCAATGACAATCCGTCTTTTTGTCTTGTGATTGGCTCGACCCCCGACCCCAAGGACAACGAACCCCTGCGCACATCACGGAGCTAATCCGATCAAGGTTTAATTACCGTCCATCTACGCAGTACGGATACATAGTAGGTATCCCCTTCCACACTCTGGACTCTTCCGTCGACGGCATGTGGCCCCAACCCTCCTACGACGACTGCCCGATGTGCCTCTCACGGGACACCGTTCGTTATCTTGGGAGGAAACGTCGGCAAGGTGATAACCGGGACTAACATCGAGTAGCTCCAGAGAGAGAGAGGGAGAGAACCTCAGCGACATACCGGCTTCCAAATAGACCCCATGGCCCTCTACCCCGCGACGTACAAGTCTTCCTCCGGGGGTTCTGTAGCAACATCTAGTTCGTCCCCCCCGCGTCTTGGACGGAGGCGAATATGCGTCCCCCCGTTTACCCGCGAAGCTCTGGAGCTAGTCCGGGGGGGGGGGGGGGGGGGGGGGCGGGAGAGCATGCTGCTGCAGTGAGCAAGTTTCCGGGAGTCCAGCAGCCGGTCCAGTCACGGCCAACCTTCCTCTATAGTTCCTGATCGTACGTGCCGAGAGTTCCGAGTACAAAACCGTTTCTCTCGTCACGTCTGGGCTCGTCGTTTACTCGTGGACTGTGGTGGTTCTCTCCCCCCGGGGTCCCCATGATGCCATGATGCCCCTCCCTAGCCGCTACGACACGTCAAGATTCGCCGTGTGTACGAAACATGTATCCGTACGCAGTACACGTAGACCAGCCAGCCAGACAGACAGACAGACAACGCAGTCCGATCATCTCGTAACGTGAAAGGAGCTCCTCCTAGACAAGCTTGGCTCGTTCGAGACAAACGGCGCAACCAGGCTAGCCCTACCGTCCCGTTGCTCGGGACTGTTTCCACCTCCTCCCCTCCCCTCCCAATTGACCAACAATTCTCATCCTCGCGCCTCCGTTCATAAACAGCCCCTGTGTCCCGTCAACCTTGTACCGGGTCTTTTGATATCTCAACCTCACCTCCAAAGCCCAACCCATAACACCTCTCTATCTATCTATCTCTCTCTCTCGCCAACCTCGCGCTGCGCGCCGCTCCGTCCGGTCCTACAACAACGATAGCAAACTCCCATTACCCTCTAATTGCCGACTCTTCCACACAAGTCCGTCAGACGTATTCTTCCCTCCAGACAAACAAACAAAACAACCCGTCACCAAAACACCAACCGCCAAAATGACCCGCGTCCTCCTCCCCCTCCTCGCCCTCGCCTCCCTCGCCACCGCCCACTTCTCCCTAACCCTCCCCAAGCCCCTCGGCGACAGCGACGAGAAGCAGGGCTCCGGCCCCTGCGGCGGCTACGCGGCCTCGGCCTCCTCCGCGGCCACCGACTTCCACGTCGACGGCGACGCCGTCGGCATGGAGAACGGCCACCCCCAGAGCAACTGGCTCTTCCGCGCCACCCTCGACCAGACCGCCGCCGGCGGCTGGACCCAGCTCTTCCCCATCGTCATGCAGACCGGCCTCGGCAACTTCTGCGAGCCCCAGGTCGCCGTCCCCGCCAACTTCACCGGCCAGAAGGGCCTCATCGGCGTCGTCGCCCACTCCCCCGACGGCCTGCTGTATAGTGTAAGTCAAGACGAGAACCCCCCTTCCCTCCTTCTCCCCTTGTCCTTAAAATGTCTCTCCGGATCAATGGCATCCAAGAAGAAGAAGAAGAAGAAGAAGAAGAAGAAGAAGAAGAAGAAGAAGAAGAAGAAAGCCCCGACTAACGCCCCTCCGCCCCCAGTGCTCCGCCGTAAACTTCGTCTCCGGCGCCGCCCCCACCCGCTCCGAGTGCAAGAACGCGACAATCACCGCCGACTTCACAAACGACCCCTCCCTGTCCGCCCTCGTCGGCCCCGCCGCCGCCAGCAGCAGCGGCACGCCCTCCGGCTCCTCCGGTTCCCCGGCCGCCTCCACCTCCCCCAGCGCCGCCGCCCCCCGCCTCGCCGGGAACCTCTTCTCCGCCGGTGCCGCCGCCGGTCTGTTCGCGTCCCTCGCCGCAGCCGTCGGCGGGGCCGCCATGCTCTTCTAGTCTGTTTTCATCATCTCATTTTTATTTTTATTTTTTTAAATCTTGTTTCCAGCATGGGTAGAGCTTTCACGGCTGGGATTTGGGAAACAAAAGCCCCCCTTTTTATTACGTTGTACATTTTTTTTGCTTGTTAAAACGTAGAGAATACCCTTTGGGGGCTCACAATGAGACGATATGAAGGGTCATCGGTTGTCGGGGCTTGTCCTGTCGAGAGAGTCCGCATCTGCCAAAGAACACAGTGAAAAGATATTTCTGCGTACCAAACGCGGGCTCCCCTGACATTGTTCAAATAAAACCGTGACAACTCAAGAGGTCTCGTATATCATCGTCAGTCTATGTTATGTGCCCGAGTTAAATGAAAACAGCCCTTTGAGCTGGGTATGAATACGACACTGCACTATCTATGTACATTTATGTATATGGGGAGTCATCAGCTCTCTGTTCTGTACCAACTTACACAAAACAACACTGTTGGCCATGTGCTCTTTTTTCGTCTAGGAAATTATTTGCTTGCACACCTGAAACCTTGATCTTCCATCGGAACACACATACACAAGCCCGCCTCATCACAAACGATTCCTGACTCTCCAAGGGCTACGCGCGCTCGCGGCACCAGCAGCGCCGACGCCAAAGTTGTGAAGCCTCTCCCCGATAAGGTAGGCCTCGTCCCTGATGCGCGCCTTCCAATTGTTGAACACGCCCACGATGCTCCAGAAAGCTATGGCGGCCAGCGCGCTGAACGCCGCGGCTGGGTACGACAGACGGTAAATCATCTTGAGTTCGTGAGGTGCAGGCCCCGGTGTTCCAAGGACTCCGCGAGACTCCATCCAGCCCACCGCGTGAGGGGGGCCGAAGATCGCGAGACCCCCGATGAGGAGGCCAGGCACCACGAACGCCCGCGTCAGAACGAGCACGTCCGGCTGAAGCCAGCCGCGACGCAGGACGGCCCGCACAGCTTGGGCCATGCGGGTGCCCTCGTACAGGCTTGTGATGGCGCGAGCGCCGAGTTTGACATACAGCAAGCCCAAAGTCCACGATTGAATGACTCTTGCCGTGTGCTGGTTGGAGACGACCATGCCGTCCTTGAACTCTCCGTTGTTGTTGTTGTTGTTGTTGGTCCCGGCAACGTGAGGCGTCGGCGGATACATGTAGGTGTGCAGGGGAATGAGGCAGTACAGCTCCATGAGGGCGGTCAGGATGAGAGGGAAAACGACCAGGAGGATGGTGTACGCATAGGCGAGTCTGGCGACTTGAATGCCCATGAGTGCCACTCCCATCG
This sequence comes from Colletotrichum cereale, assembly GCA_034509685.1. NCBI lineage: Eukaryota > Fungi > Ascomycota > Sordariomycetes > Glomerellales > Glomerellaceae > Colletotrichum > Colletotrichum cereale. Next base: position 48,588 of record JASUDE010000133.1, read on the forward strand.
GAGCATCGCTCTGCCACACGGACTGCAGAGTCGACGAGGCCCAGACCGTCATCTTTTTGAACATGGAGCGGGCGTGGAAGAGGAAGTAGGCTGCGGAACCTAGGATGTAGATGCCGATGCTGAAAGCGTATATGTCGTTGGTCCGGATGTGCGCGGGGATGAGGACCTTGAACATCTTGCGACCGAAAACGAGCGGCACAATTGTGAAGCTCACGCCCGTAACGGCAGCAAAGATCCATATGAACATGATGAACAAAAAGACCCTGGCTCGGAAGTGCGGCGGGACGTACACCAGCTGGTACTGGTCCGTGGAGTACAGGTCCGTGTCGGGGGAGTCGGGTTTGCCGTCCAGACGGGAGTTGCCCTCGGAAACGGGCATAAACACGCGTCGTCCCTTGGGTATCTTGACCTGGTCCGACGCCGGCGTGCGCACGTAGTGGCCGTCTTCGATCAGCTGGCCCGTGTCAACAAGACTGGCTTTCCTGAGACTCAGATTGACCATTTGATCATTGGGAATCGAGGATGTTGGCTTGGCTGTGCCGCCCTCGAAGGTGTCTTCCCACGTCTTCGGCACAACTTCGTTTTGCTTGTTGACTTCCAGAAACAGCCGCCTCCACCAGGATAGCTTCTCGAGGTCCGAACCCGGGCGCACAGCTAGGATCCCTTCCTCGTCGATGCGGCGCTCGCCGAACAGGAACCACGTCAGGCGAAGTCCCCGAGCGCACTTCCGGAACCACCAGGTATACATGGCGTGCAGGCCATCGCTGGGCTTGAAAAACTTGACCGCCAGAGGCATTGCGAAGTTGTAAAAGAGCAGGTCGACGGGGAACTCCAGCACAGGCTCGTTGGACGAGTAGTGAATCGGCAGTACGTTGGGGAGGCTGAGAGCCAGACCCCAGACCACACCGCCGAGGCAAACGATGACAAGTGCTCCATACACAAAGGCGGAGAACAGAATCTTGCGCAGCTGCGTCATGACGTTACGCTCCAGCACATCGCGGACGGGGTGGAACTCTGGGTCATCGGGGTCACGGATGAAGTCTGCCAGAGTCAGCGGGCGAATGGACGGGGCACAGGTCGGACAAAACTTACAGAGAACACCCTTGCGCATTATCTTCCGGCACATGGAGACGAACAGGGCAAAGTGGAACATGTATCCTGTTCCCACAAACCAGTGCACGAATATCGAAGTTAGCGGGAAGTTGATCGTAAAGGCGACTCGTGATTTGAGGGTCGTTGCCTCAAAGAGAGGGAGAAGAGCGACGTCCAAGAGGAGACCGCAGTAGAGCGGGAAGATGAGCATCTCGATACTAATGATGAGAATGACCTTCATTACGCCGCTGGCCTGGTTGAGCAAGTCGATCAACGAAGCTTCCCACTCCTGACCTGTCTGTCCGGTGGAGAATGGGGAGCCGCGTCGCAGGTAGAGCGCGCTGATGGCCGAGAAGGTAAAGTATCCGCAGAGAATCGCCCAGAACCGGTCGTTGCCTGACCAGTACGATAGCGCGGGATTCACATTGATCGAGGGCTCAGGCACACTAAAGCTGATCACCCACGAGCCAGGGTTGAAAACGCTGATGGGAACGTCCTGAACGGCGTTCCACGCATACATGGTTGCGTTTGCCGAAAGGGACGCTACGTGCTTGATATTCGCAATGAGGTCGCGGTCGAAAACGGAGCTCAGAACGTCACCTACAGTAGCAAGGGAGCCGGACAAGTAGGATTTGAAGTCGAGAAGTGCTTCGTGGCTGATGGCGGAGAAGTTCTGCATCTCGGTGGTCGAGATAATCGGCAATTCGCTCGTGAGGCTCTCGAGAACCCGACTAGACGCGCTCATGAAGATGTTGAACGTCTTGGTCATCAGCAAGCCAACCCCATTTCCGGCTGGGAAGCCCATTATTCTTCCAGTAGTGTAAACGAAGGACAGGGCGAGGCTGCCCAGGCCGGCCATGACGCCGACGGCAACGTCTTGCACGAACTTGGTCATGCTGAAGAGCATACGAACCAGGCGCATGGGGTTCATAGCTGCCCAAACGCTGATTCGTCCTAGGTTGTAAGGTACGAAGACGCAGACAAAAATGGTGACTGAAACGAGTACGACACAGAAGATGGCGTTTTGGAAGAGGCCCGCGATGGGTCCGCGCATGCCGATCAACTCCATGATACCCTCAAAGTCCTCGGCATCATCGATCGCTTCAGGGTCAAGACCGGCGGCCACGGCAGCTTCGACGACCTCTCGATCCTGCTCAACGCCGTCCTGGTCGTCGTCATCCATGTCGTCGTCGAACTCATCGTCGTCGCTGTCATGGTCATGATCATGAACAGCCTCGTCGTCGCGTCCGCCAATGTCGAGCTCTCGGATCTCGATATCGCCCCACATGAAGTCGGCGACTCGGTCCATGACCCCTCGCTGGAGAGGCGGACGCTGAGCCACTCGGCCGTCTTCGGTTTCCGGCATGCCATTGTTCTCTTCAACCGCTTCGACGGCGATGCCATCGTCTTGTCGCGGACCACCAATGTCTACGGGCTGCGTATCCAAGCCTCGGGGATCCGCGACACCGCTTTCTTGGGGAGGCTCTGCAACGCCGAATCCGAAATCCAGGTCGGGGCCATACTCTGGGGAATTGCTACGGGGTGGAGTGGAGCGACCAGCAGAAGGACCAGGATCATAAGCTCCAGAATTGGCGCCGAACGTTTGCATCGGCTCTTCAGTCTCGGGCTCAGCTGGAGGTAACGTGTTCAGACCCGAGAAAGACCAGCTGTTGTTTGCCAAGGGGTTAATGGTATCGCTCCGCTGTGGGCCGTCGGAGACGGATCTAGGTCGCAGAGGGCTTTGGAAGGGTGTCGACCTCCACTCGCTTGCGCCTTCGCCGCCATTGACGGGTTCTTGCTCATCTGCTTGCTGTGCGATCTTGCCCTTTCCTTTACCACTCTCATCGGTACTGCTTTCACCCGAGTAGGTCGGCCAGGAGAACTGCGGCGTTGAGGGGGCAGGCAGATGGACCGTGAAGGGGGGCGGGACCGGCGAATCTCTGGAGGCCGAGGGTCCATCGGATCTGGAGTCATTCTTCTTCGGCTGGGGGACGCCCGTTTCTCGGTTCTTGTCCATCATGGACTTTGTGATCCTGGCCCAGTAGCCCAGCGGCTCGTCCAAGTCCTCATCCTCGATGATTTTGAGTATCCTCTCGGGATCACCATTGGCTTGGCGATAGATCCGCAGGTACTCATGAACAGCTGCGACGGGAGCCTGCGTGTCCTTATCCTTGTCGAGGCGACCTTCCGGCGGCGTGTTAAAGTCGAATTCTGGTCCGGCGTTGCCGTAAGCAGCGCGTGGACCGAGAGCGTCGAGGGGCCTCGGCAGTGAGGGACCCGCAACATCAGCTGTCGCTTCTTGGTCGTTCCAAGACGCATGAGACATGGCTTCACGGCCTCCGGGTCGCTGGTCGGTTATCGATTCGTCGTCATCCTCGTCGCTTTCACTGGGAACTCTCAAATCCTCGTCATTAAAGTCATCAAGCATGTCGACATTGTCATCATGCTCGTGATGATGCTGATGATGGTGATGCTGGTGCTGGTGTTGCGGTTGTGCGGGAGGTTGGGCTTGCTGATTGTCATTGGGGGCGAAGGCAGCCCGCATGTTGATTTCCGGTTGCTGCTGGACAACGTAATCGCGAACCAGGATGACGAGAATGAATGAGATGATGACCAGAATAGTAATGATCTGACCCTCCAGCACGCCGATAATGGTCCGGTTCACCACCGGATATCTGGTCATGTTACGCAACCATGACACGCCGCTCAACAGAGACGGGTGGCGGTCCAGGACAGGGTCGCTGCCTCCGGCGGGTGTTCCGGTTGAGTTGTTGGAGCCCGAGGACGTGATGGAACCGAGTAGCATCCTCAGGAGGGCAGCCGACATGGAATCATTGGTTGTGATGTTGACACCGTGAAACGACCGGCTGAAGGGGAGTTCTTGGCCCTGGATGATGTCCTTCAGCATGCCTCCCAAGTTGGCCGGCGTCGTGGTTGGTTCGAGGAGCGGCGATGCAGGGCAGACGTTGGAATTGGCGACAGAGAAGGCGACCGAGACGCCGCGGCTGACGGTCGCATTCGAGCTGTTCCACAGAGCGCCGCTGCCCAGCCCCTCGTCGCTGACCCAGAACAAGAAAGCCCAGACGGATCGCATCAAGTAAGGCAACCAACAAAGCCAGACACTGATGACTAGCGCGGCTCGCAGCCACACAAGGACGTTCCGGAGGAGATACTTGGCCATGTGGCCGACGAAGACGTGGGCAGGCAACGTCTTGGGCATCTTGGGCGAGTACAGCTTCGTGAAGCGGAACGGCGTTTTGCAAAGCTCGCAGTGTTTCTTTTGCGAGTGAGAGAGCCACTCCATCAGGCAGTCCTGATGAACGTATTTGATGCTGCCGCTACATTTGCACGGGTAGAAGAGGGGCTCGTCGGCGGTGGCCTCTCCTCTGCAAATGCGGCAGGTGTCTGGGTCGAGTGCGCCAGCATCGTTCGCTTGGGATCGTGACCTTGCGGTATCGTGGAGAGCCGAAGAGGGTTTCGAGGACGACAAGCGGCGGCGAGAGTGGGCGACAGCATCTGCGGCCATGAGCGGCTCTATCGCGGGGTCGTCCATGATGATGGAATAGTGGGAGTCGGCAGTGGTGGCGGCGGCGGCGGCGGCGGGGACGTAAGCCCTTTGCAGAAGTGCAGATCTTTTAGGAACTCATGAGTGACCCTCGGTGGTGAATGGTGATGCGGTCGAATGGCCAAAAGCTCGTAAACTCGTAAGCAGGGTTTGACGGTGGTCGCGACTCGGATTCGGATTTCGAGGTATGGACACGTGAAGGGAAGCTCGGAGAATTCGAGGTCGAAGTCGGAGTCGGAGCGCTGCGCAGTTGAAGCTAGAGACAGGGTGCGAAGGCAGACAAGCTTTCTGAACTTGGCAGATTGCTGCTGCACAACAGGTCGAGAAACAAGGAAGTGAAGAATGGAAGAGCTCAAAGAAGAAGACGTTTCGGTATCATGGGTAGATCGTCAAGGCATGCAAGCCACTGTACTGGGTAGATCAACCGTGAACTGGGATTTGGATGGGGATTAATTAATCAACTCGACCAAAGATGCCTTGCGCTAGGATTGTTGAAGGTTCAGTGTCCCAGTGGACGGCGGCAGTGGCAGTGGCAGTGGCACATTGGCTGGAACTGGCTGGATCGGGTGGGTCCCGTTGAGACTGTGGACCGTAATCGTGGTCTGAGCAGGGGTCCGGGATAAGGACCCGGAACTTTGAATCATCCGTCCCGGATATCCTACTGGGCGAATCCCCGCTAAGCTAACTGCGGCTTCGCAGCACGTGACCGTGTTCTTCCGACTTGGACCTCCGATTACCTAATCATTCATTCCCCCGAAGAGGTAAGGTAGGTAAGTACCTAGGTATCTAGGTGGTTTTGCAGGAGGCATGGTCACGACATCAGCTTGGCGCTGACTGCCTGCTGCATCATTATGTCATTGCGCCTCTGGCATGTCGGCGTGCACCTCAACGTTTTTGATGATGCTTTCTCACAATATGCCACTGGGGCGAGCGCGTAGACGTCGGTTTTATTCGATAGGAGGCCCAAGTTGTTTATTAGCGTGTCATTGTCTCGATTGCACAAAGCACATTAGACCGCCGTTATGGACACTCGTACCTAGCTACACCTAGGTACTGTACCTAGGTAGTAGCTATATAGGTACTGACTGCAATGCCTAAATGTTGCATAGTCATGTCGGATCACCAACACAACAAATAGCATCATTGCCATCATCATCACTACCTTATCATCATCACATGGGCCGCGCAGGATACCGGCCAGTCGGCTGCACATTCCCAAGCTCACAGACAAGACCCCCTAGGAAATCCAAGGTGGTGAGCCACACTTGCGTGTGAACGATGCAATACTGCATCACTAGAGCCTCGTACGACCCACTTGATTGGACCCTGGTTGGGGTGTTTCGAGATGGGGCCTGTGGCTAATGGAGGGGCTGCATGGGTCCGCAGGCCGTCCGCCAATCATCTAGACTCATCCATGCCTGCGCGCCTCCTTTGGCAGGGTTGTCGAACAGTCTCAATGTCTTGCTCCCCTGCGGAGAGTACCTACCTAATAGTAGTGTACTACTAGTAGGTATCTAGTACGGTATCCGTACACTGCCTAGGTACCTAGCAGACATGGGATGGATGGCATGCAACGAGCATCGTACCGGTAGGTAGGTCGAGGTTGGGAGGGAGGGGAACGCGTCGGTTGATATGTGATTTCTGTCTTACTGGCCTGTTTGGTTTGTTGCTCGCATGCTCGCTAACGTGTCTGGTTGGCTGGTGGCGCTTGTTGAAGGCAACAGCTGGGAAGACGATGACGTTGGTGAGAGACATGAACATCCCACGGGTGTTGCTCCGAGGGTGGTGGCAGGGCAGCAGCTCTTGCGCTTTTCAGCAGGCAGGCCGATGATGGTTGATGGTGCCGCTAGAGCTGGACGTCTCGCTTGTACAGGTAAAGCTTTCTCGAGTAAGGTATACATTTGCAGCAAGTCTGGTAGACAAGGTACATTCGAGTCTGGGCCTGTGCTCCTTCTCCACTCCCTCTTCGGATCAGACACTGGTCGAGGGGAGAAAAAACTTGGCCATGAGTAGGTTAGCAGGCAGGCAGGCAGGCAGATAGGCAGGTAAGGTAAGTGGGAAGGAAGCAGCCAGCCTGGAATGGTCACCTCCTACGTAGTTAGGAGAGGGTGGGAAGGGAAAGAGCCAGGTGAAAGAATGGGTGAGGAAGGGCAAGGAAGGGTAAGGGAAAAGAAAAGGCAAGAGCATTACGCAGTAGAGCAAAGAGAAGGGAAACAGAGAAAGCACATCAACAGGAAAACTGACTTTCCTACATCGAACCCGCCCGCCCCCTGTTTGTCTTCCTCTTTTTTTATCTTCTCTCCAAACATCGTCGCCCTTTCTCTCACTCTCTCACTAAGCCGTCTTTGCCGAACTGTCTCCTCCTGCTGCCCATCTACCAACACGGGCACGATAAACAATAGAGAGTGACCAGTGAGGCAGTGTTGTCCCCTGACGCCCTGAACTGAACCGAAACAATAACCCAAAACCATCGCCATTCATCCCGAAGGTAGATCAATCATCATAAACTCCTAGCCCCACAATCCTACCTCCCCTTCCACCTGCAAAAAAAAAAAAAAAGAAAAAAAAAAAGAAGTTCCATCACCATTGTCTGCTCTCTCTCCCCTGTAGCTTGCATTCAGCAGCCCGCAGCCCGCAGTCCGCTATCCACTTGGAGGGTGCTACGCAGCTCTTCTGCCGCCCCCAGCCCCGGTCTAGCCCCCATGTTCGCCGACGACTGGGAACTGCGACATATGAAAATCATCAGAGCTCGCCTGTTATCTTTTTTTGTGTTTGGTTCTCTCCCCCATCATATCCCTCCCTCGACCTTTTACTCCTCCTACCTCTTTTCCTCCCTTCTTCCCCCCCCAAACATCACCCACCAAACTGACTGACCTACCTACCTAGCTCACCGCAGCTTCGAGCACCGTTTTCTGTCGTCCCCCGACGCGTGCATCCGGTTTACCTCGCTGCCCGCTTGACGCTTCCTCTCTCTCTCTCTCTCTCTCTCTTTCTCTCCCTCCAGCTTCCTCGGCAACACGCGCGCATCACGTCACTCGTAAGCGAGCCGCCTGGTAAACTCTACACCACACAACCTCCGCTATGGAGGCTACCAGTGGCTACGCCAACAGCTTCCCCAAGGTACCGAATGGAAAGATTAACGGCAAGGCAAACGGAAAGGCAAACGGCAAGATGAACGGCAAGATGAACGGACAGCCTGTGGCAGTCAAGAGGAGGACAACTCCCAAGAGGGGACCGACCCTGCTTGGCCGCTCTTTTAACATGATCGCGAGGTTGGTGCACTCGTCCCCGCTGTCGCCATGCCCATGATTGCAGCCAGCTGCTTTGGTCCAGACCCAGACGTCCTTTTACTGACAACCGAACCCAGGATCCTGACTTGGTATTCCATCGTCTCCGTCCTCTTCCGCTGTCCTGCGAACCTCGACGCTTGCGATGAGTCCTCTCCCAAAATCTGCAAGCCGTACTTCCAACTGAAACACGCCGTCACACCCCATCTCGAGCCTTACTACCATACCTACGCCGCCCCCTACGTCGAGAAGGCGACGCCCTACTACAACATCGCTCACGAGAGAGTCTTTGTCCCTACCAAGGCCTACGCCGCCAAGTACGGCGCTCCCCGTCTGCAGCAGGCCCAAGCCTACGGCCAGGCCCAATGGGACAAGAATATCCACCCCAAGCTCTCCGTCTACCAGAAGCAGGCACAGGACAAGTATGACCAGACGGTCGCTCCTCATGTCGCCAAAGCTTCCACCAACATAGGCCCCTACTACGACATTGCCCGTACTAGTGCTCTCCAGACCTACCACGATGTCATCCTGCCCTCGTACCATTTCGTCCATCCGTATGCCGCACAGGGCTATGCTGTCGCCTCCCATTTCACCACCGAGACGGCTGTCCCCTCCGCCTACTGGGCCTGGAACAAGACGTACAGCTTTCTTGACGCGACCGTTTGGCCCCAGTTCCGTGTCCTGTACATCGAGAACGTCGAGCCTCAGCTGGCCAGGATCGGTCAGCGCCTTGGTCGCTATAAGAACAAGACCAAGGGTTCGCTCGAGAACGTTTCCGAGAGGTAGGAACAATTCTCCACCATGCCCACTTTCCTGACGAGAGGCTAACACTCTGTGCAGTGCCACTGCCAAGGCATCTTCATTCACAAAGCCTGCGGCTTCCACCGCCTCCACCGTCGCTTCTTCTGTTTCCTCGGCCGTCTCGTCCGCCACGGAGAAGGCTTCCGCCGCCGTCGAGAGCGCGCACATCCCCGACGCGGCCGAGGTTGCCAAGCATGACAAGTCGGACCTTGTCCAACCGCCCCCTGCTGACGAGAACGACTCCGACATCCGCAAGACCGCCCAAGAAATCGTTGCTGAGGATCTCAAGAGCTGGCAAGACAAGTTTGCCAAGGCTGCCGATGAGGGTGCCACCGAGATTGAAGACCGCGTCGAGGAGATCTCCCAGCGCGTGATCAAGGAGAAGGCCCACGGCCAGGGCAAGTCCCTTGTCGCCGAGCTGCAAAAAGCCGCCAGCGCTGAAGTTACCGCTCTGCAGAAGAAGATCATCAAGCTTGTCAAAAAATCTGCCAAATCTCCCGAGGGTGTCGAGGACGAGCTTTTTGCAGCTGTTCGAGAGGCTGGACTCAACGTCAAGGAGAAGGCGCAGAAGATCCGCGCCTGGAAGGAAGAGTACGAGGCCGAAATCGAAAGCGCCGTCACCGAGGCTGCTGATAACCACTTCAAGATCCTCCAGAGCATCAAAGACTTGGCACTCCAAAAGATTGGAATGAAGTGGGCCTGGACGGACGGCATCACCTACAAGGATTGGGCCAAGTATCACGAGCTGCAGGATCGTTTCGACGTGTGGACCAACGACCTCAAGAAGCTCATTATCAGCCACCCTGGCCTGCAAGAGGCACGCGAAGCCTCGAACGAAGTTGAGGACTCCGGCATGGCCGCCGCTCAAGCTGCTGCTCAGGACCTCGCCAGGCTCAAGCAGGTTGGCCTCTGGAAGCTCGCTGCTCAGGATTCTTCGGACAACTTCGACAGTGAAACTGCCCGCCTTGCCGCCGAGGCTTCTGCCACTCCCTCCGAGGCCGTCTCCACCCCCGAGGACGACGCTCTGGAATCAGCTGCCAGCGTCATTGAGGACGAGTCTCCCGCTACCGACCTCGGCTCTGGCGGAGCGGCAAGCTCTATCAGCAGCGTTGCTAGCGAAGTCAAGGAGAGCCTTAGCAGTGCCATTCCCGCCGTGTCTTCCGCCGTATCCGAGTCCGCCAGCAGTGCCGCCAGCCAAGCGTCGAGCGTGGTAGCCGGCAGCTCGTCCAGCACTGCCTCGGGGCCCGACCTGGCATCCACCGTCATTCCTGGTGAAGACCAGACTTACATGGTCGACACCGAAGGATCTTCGCCTGCCGGTGCCGAGGAGAATGCCGTCCCCGGCGACAAGCTGGAAGAAGAGATCATCTCGGAGTCTGTCGAGGACAAGCCCGTCGTTGCCGATACCGAGACTGTCAAGCCCGCCTTCCTCGGGGCTGCCGCGCAGTCTGCCTCGAGCAGAGTTCCCGTCATGGACGACGATGAGGACGCGGACAGCGTTTCATCCAGGGCCCAGGAGGCTTACTCTGCCGCCGTGTCCAAGGCCTCGGAGCAGTATTCCTCCGCGAGCGCTGCCATCTCTGCCAAGATCTACGGCACGCCCCAGCCCACGCAGGAAAAGCTGGTGGCATCTGCCTCTGGCGCTTACGCCGACGCCATTGCGGCCGCCAGTTCTCGCTACGATGATGCCCTCAAGGCGGCTTCCAAGGCCATCTACGGCACGGCTCCCGCCAAGTCCACTCCCTCTTACGACTGGACCAGCGTCGAGGCCATCGCTGCCCAGCGCCTCAACGAGGGGCGCATGTGGGCCGAGCAGCAGTACGAGAGCGCCAAGATTGCGCTTGGCCTTGCCACTGCTACCCCTACGTCCCAGGTCGAGAAGCTGCTTGATCAAGCCAAGTACAACTACTACGCCGGCCTGGGAGTCGCCCATGCTCGCTACTCGGAATTCTTGGCTGCCGCATCCTCGGCCCTGAGCTCGGCGACCGCGACCCCTACTCCCACCAACGTGGCCGGCACCGCGTCCTCTGTTGCCTCTGTTGCTACTCGCTCGGCCGATGCCGTGGCCTCGGGGGCGCAGAAGGAGGCTGTTGCCGTGGCATCGGCAGTCAGCGACGGCTTTTCGGCAGCCGCCTCCATGGTCAGCGATTCCGTCTCAGCTGGCGTCCAAGAAGTCGTAGACGCTGCGCAGGCCATTGAAAAGGGGGTTTCGGATACCTGGGAGGCCGTGGTGAGCCGCGCCAGCATCCAGATCTACGGCAAGCCCACCCCCACCGCATGGTACGACAGTGCCGGACAGTACGCGGCGCAGGCCACTGCTGTCGTTGCCGAGAGCCTCGCTGCCGCGCAAGGCCGCGCTGCCAAGCAGTACGAGGACATGAGCAAGCTTGTCTCGGAACTGTTGGTTGGCAAGGAGCCTACCTACTCGGAGAGTGTTCTCGCTCGCCTGCAGGCCGCCTACTCTACGGGCATTGCCTCGGCCGCCAGCCTCGCCAGTGCCGCCTCGGCCACTGTGTCGTCGGCTGCTTCTGCAGTGACGGACGCCGTCAAGGAGACTGTGCAGCATGCCCGCGACGAGCTGTGAACAAGTCTATCCCACCCTCGACCCACACGATGAAAAAAAAGTACGATTGCACGAGTAATAGCACACGAAACCATCTCAACACACGCCTGCAAAGGCAAAATCCCCCATGACGCTCTTTTACGTACCAGATACCCTCGCGCCTCGAGTATCGGGGCCGACTAGTCCTGAAGATGTCCTTTTCCCTCCTGTTGTCTCATCTGGCTACCCAGCAGCCGCCCCGGTGCGGAAGTTTACCGACACTGTCTGTCGCCCCCCCCTCCCCCATCCTCTTATAAGGGGGTTGAGCACCCGATTTCTTGTTCTCGTATCTGAAGCTGAAGAAGGAGAGGAGGTGATGGCGAGACTGGTTGTATTTCACTACGGCAGGGCACGGAGCTGGCGTTTTGGCATTGGGAAACCGTTGTGGTTCTTTGGGGATACAATGACCGGCTGGCCCAATACTATTTTCAAGTTTACGTTTTTATGTATGCGCGCGTGTTATGTCTACCTGTATAGTTGAAGTATATGCCGATGGAAAACGTTTCACAACATCGCTTGCCGTGACGTTTGATGATTGAGATGCGAAAGACTACAGACGTACCTACGGTCGATGGCGGTTGTCGAACCGCCTGTACTTGTGCTTGTGTAATATTGCCTCACTCCCGAAGGGTATTCGCCTCGTTGGTGGGGTGGATTGTCTACGGCTATCTGTATCCCCAGAGATGGAGACCGGCAAAACATCACACCGGCCCGTACGGCTTGACGAGTTGCGAAGGATGCTCTCGAGAGCGAGGCTACGGTAGCCCTGGTCAGCCATGACCAGCCGGGGGGCCTGGCTAAAGGGGCACAGCATTCCATCCCATTTCATCCGACTCGAGCCTCGCGGCGTCGATCCCTTGGACTCCTACCTGCAAAGGTGAGTTGATCAGCATCGTAAAGAGAGATTTGCCAACACGGCCAAGCATCACATCGGGATTCAGATAAAAGACCTGCGATAAATGCCCCCTCCCCCCCCCTTTGTCCGAAGTAGAAGATAGTTGGCCATGAAGAAACGAGGTACCCAGCATATACAGAACAAAACGCCGACTGCCCCGCGTGCGATTGTCATCAACTTACACATCATGCGGAAAACCCAAACAGATGTAGCAAGAGTAACTCGACGGGATAGGACGCCTCGCGCCACACGCGGAACGTTGAGAATGCAAGAGTTAGTCTACGACGCCGCACGTCTGCAAATCTGCCGAGGGGGACGGGGCTTAGACTACGTACGGGGGGGGGGGGGGCTTGCTCCATGAGGCTGCGAGGCGGTCGGGGATGATAGTGCTGGCAGGAGGAGCCTTCTTGGTCAGCCCGGCCTATCCGGGGTATTGAAGCCATGGGTAAACATCCTTCTAAGCAACACAGGAAGGAGACAAGGGGTATTTCTCTTTTGTTATTATTGAAATCACATAAAGTTAAGAGAGCCGGCAATGACACTGGGAAATTACAAACATCTTCAGCCAGAAAGATGCCGTTCCGCGGGCCAAGATGGGGGGAAGGGGGGGAGTAAGCCGTCCGCTGAGATTGGCCATCCTTATCCTGTATCAGCGCGGGTCGTGAGCCGCAATAGACGAGTGAATCGGCATCATGATGGAGCGACAAAGAGGATATGAAGAGAGATGGGAAGCAGTCTTCTCTTCGTACGCATAGGTTTCTGTTGGTCTGTGATCGGGTTCCCCCTCCCCGGCGCGTTGTATGGCTCAAACCGGCCGACGTTGCAGCATATGAGGGGGGGCTCCCGGGAAGCGTTGGGATTCGTCAGTTCCTACAGTCAACGGTCCCGCGGGCGACCGCCGAACAGGCAGCAGAATTATTGACATTTCGACAGACTTGATGGTCGGGTTGACCCGAGCGTATCAGGAGTGGCAGAAAAGGGGGGCACATGTTACTGACCTTGTTTGTCTGGCCCGCGGTAGACTTGCGGCTGTCCACCGCCCTTGAGAGACCACAGACAGGCTTCGGTCGAGATTCTATTCAACATACTTCACAACACATGTGATTCGCCGTTAGCCTTGCAATATCAGAGGCAGCGGCAGGTGTTCCGACGCAGTAACGTGACCAAGATCGGCATAGGTCCTCAGTGTATGGTTCGGTCGGCTCAACGCCGTACATCGAAATTGTCCCGTATCGACAGCTTCAGGTTTTTCGTCTGCTAGGAGTCAACTAACAGAGACAAGGAGGACCCAGGGAAGGCCCCATGACGGGTGCTCATACAATGTGTGCAGACTCCTCATCTTGATCCTCCTCCTCCTCCGGATCCCTTGGATCAAAGTCCGTGATAACGGGCAATTAAAGGCAGCCGGATGCCGCAACGTGGACCTGTTGGGCGCTGGTGTGTCGGGGAACAGTGTGGATGCATCCGTAGACACGGGTTTTAGTGTTTAGGCAGCCAGATAAACAGGCGGTAACAACCATGCTCGTGTGGACACCCGGGAGGGATAATGTGCCGTGGCACAGCGGATGGACTTCCGCCGCGGAATTCATGACAAGACTAGCGCTGGCTTGGCGCCGCCGAGTATAAGGAGTTCATGAGGATCAGGATGAGGAGGAGGATCTGGTCTGGGGCACGGAGGAAGGAACTTTGGTGCTATATCGTCACTATGGCTGGCCGCCAAGAAGAGTCGGTAAAACGACCTTTCGATCCATCCGTCTCGGAGTGAAGAAGTGAGGTACGGTAACACGGACTCGGTCGAGCAGCTCGTCGATGATAACGCCATGGTAGTGACGGGACGGGCAGGGATGGTGCAGATGGTCCACTAGGGCGGCGCATACAGAGGCGCCAGCGCGGGGATGGTGGTACTCAACCGAGCCTCAGCTTACTCAGAACGAAGGCGATGATGGGGGACGCAGCCAACGTCGGGCGTAATCCAAGATGGAGGTTGCGAGCGAGTAAGGTAGTGTAGGCAACGAGAAACGCCATATTCTCTCCGGTCCTGGTTGAATGGTTCGATGGGCTTTCCAAGCGGATAGGCATGCTGATCGCACATGAAACGTGGATGGCTGTGGATGCTGCAGATGTAGCAGAGATGAGGTGCGCCTATTAGTCAAAACAGGATAGGTGAGTGATGATCCGGCATGGGAAAGACGAGCGAACATGGCAGACAGAATGCGCCGTTTTGACAGGAAGATGACCAGTTTGTTTGGACCGTGATAACATGACTGACAAGTATAGAGTACGTGCTATGTACTCGGACACGTCACGTTACCTCCATATCCTCCTCACTTGTTCTTTCCATGCCCGTTTCTGTCTCTCTCTCTCTCTCTCTCTGTCTCTCTCTCACTCGGCGGGTTTGGGGAAAGAAACAGTCACCATCATGAAATCCAAAGCAAGTGAGACGCAGTGGAGATGCATAAAAGGGAAAGAGTACGTGCGTCGTCTGTACTCCGTATCCGCTGGCTGTCAGTTTTCGGCAGGCCCCGACTGCCCGGACAGCTCCACTTTGCAGGCTCCCAGATTAATGGGCCAATCAGACGTGACTCATACTATGGACCCACTGGAGATAAGCGGGTCTAGTCGAGACAGGCCAGACGAGCGAGGCTAGAAGAGGGATCGCTCCGTCTTCAGGCAGCAGCATTTCAGCAGGAAGCAAGAAACAGATGCAGAAGCAGAAGCAGCACACCACACACAGGACAGGTATCGGATTTTCCAACAAGCCACAATCCGAGAACATTTTTTACGCTCCTGACCTTCCATTTGACCAACACCGGACCCTCTTTCCCCCCCCGGCAACATTCGACATTAGCTTTGACATTGGCGATGCCGCCACAATCTACCCATCCCTAGTCTAGTCTCTTCCTAGTCCGTCCATCGACCCCATCCACTCATCCACTCATCCCTCTATCCCATCTCTCTCATCATTCCAGCCGCACAAGACAGCAAGAAGTAGGTAGTGCTCTTCGTACCTGATGGATTCTCTCCAGGATAGGCCAAAACCCATCCGTATACCGTAGGCACCGAAATAACGGCATCCTTTTCCATCCCGCTGCGTCGGGTCCAAAGCTGGGGGGATCTTTGCTTTGGTAGCAGGCAACCTTTGGAAATACCCCCCCCTTCCCCTCCTCCTATTCTCACAATTCTCCTTGATCACCACCACGAGGACCCCCCGGGCTTCGACACCATCCCTAGTCTTCCTTTTTCACCCATTTCTCTTCTCCCTCGCCCTCTTCATTTTATCGAGGTGCTATTGGCCCGCCTCTCATTCCCTCTCGTAGGACGCGACTTCACAAAGGCCACTGTTGGAGCAACATCGTCTCTGCGCCGCGTCATCGTCTCTGCAACATTCCACATCCCGGACGGGCCTGTAATTCAAAAGTCGCATTCGCCCAGGGCAGCCAGCAAGCAGAAAGAGAGCCCCGCCCGCACAGCCTGGCCGAGCCGCACTCCCGACTCTCGACGCCGCCTCCGAGTCCCGGCTTCTCACCACCACTTCCGGCTCATTCCCAAGTCGTCGTCGCCCATAAACATAGTAGCACATAGGACCAACAGACCTCTTAACTCGCCTCTCGGGTGAGGGGCGTCCCTTATTGTTTCTAATTCACACCCCGCCTCAACCGTCGACATGGAGGGTATCCGCACCACCGGCGGCTTCATGCAGCGGCGTCTGAGTCGTCTATATAATGACACAAAAAAGTCTTCGGATTTCGTCCAGGAGCCTGCCAGGGCCCCCGAAGACCCGGAAATCAAGTCCCTCTTCAGGAAACTGCGCATCCAAAAGGACCGCGTATCTGTCTGGGGTCTTGAATGGACCGACCCCAACCAGTCAGATGAGATTGACAGCTCATTATCAAAGGCCGGCTTGAGTGAGGTCGTCCACAGCATCCTGTCGAGGGTTCGCGAGACACTGTCCGAGTTGGATGCCCTGTGGAAGAGCTACACGAAACCCCTCGGTACCGTCTCGGAAAAGTCGGCAGGAGACCGCAAGGCCCCCTTCGTCACCTGGGACAAGGCCGTCTTTGCTGATGCCATTGCCGACCTCACCCAGTCGGTAGACACCCTCTACGACCTTTCCAGAACCCGCTCCTCGGGTCACATGTCGTCACGCTCAAAGCTCGAAAAGTCCATGGCCTCCGCCGACGAGCTGAGGCCCTTCGAGTCCACCAGGATGCAGACCCCTCAGGAGATCGACCCGACAACCTTGACCAACATCCGCTCCATGCAAGCAGAGCCCATGACCGAATCCAGAGCCAACCTGCCACCGAGGGACATCGTCTTCATGAGCAAGCAGGCCTGGTCAGAGCTAACGCAGCACATCGGCCGCCACCCCTTTGCACCGCTTTTGCTCGAGTACGCCACCTTCGATTCCATCTACTCGGTCACGGGCATCATGCCCCCCATGTCACGCTTCGAGAAGCTGTCGGCCGGCCTACAGCAGGACTCGCAAAGGGCCCCTGGCACTTGGATCGGTCTTCCACGCCTGCTGGGCTACTTTGAGGATCTGGAGCACTCCCGCCTCGGCCTGGTCTACCACTTCCCGCCCAACTTTAACGCCGTTTCTTTTGAGAACTTCACCCAGAACCCCCTCTACAACGTCTGCACCCTCGCCGATCTCCTCTCGCGCCCGGATTTCGAGCCCACCTTGGAAGCCAAGTTCCGTTTAGCCTCGAACCTTGTCAACACCGTCTTCGACTTGCACGCGCGCGGCATCACCCACGGCTGCATCATTGACAAGAACGTGTCCTTTTGCAACATGGCCACCCCGGACCTGACGACGGGCCCCGGGGAAGTCGACATCCGCCGGCCCCTGGTCTCTTCTTTCGACCTGTTCCCCGATGCGCCATCGGACGAGGAGCCGGTTTCGCCGTCGCTACCCCTGTTCCGTCACCCCTTGGACCCTCGCACGACGCCCGCGTCTCCGATCAACGACAAGATGGACTCCCGGATCCTTGACCTGTACTCCCTCGCCATGGTTCTGCTGTCCATTGGACTGTGGACCAAGCTCGAGAACCTGGTGGCCGACCCGTCTCAGCCTATTCCCGAGTCCGTCCTGAATCAACTGGGTATTCGCTGCTCCTCCATGTACAAGAGAGCCGTCGAAACCTGCTGGAACGCCGTCGACACCCAGCTCCAAGGAGTTGCCGCCGACGAGGAGCTGCTTTCCGCTGTGCAAGTGACTGTGACGCGCTGCCTCGATTCGTGCGCCATTCTCGACAATATGAACTCGCTCGAAGATCGTCTCAACCTCGACCTTGGCAGGAAGACGTCTTCTCCTGTCGGTACCCCTACCAGGCAGAGCATCTCTGGGCCTTCAAAGGACACACAGGCTGCTCCTCGACCAACTGTCGACACCCATCGCTCTTCATTCGACACCAAAACCCCCGTCTCGGACCCTAGTCCCGCCCGCCGCTCGTATCCCTCAGCCGCCGAGGAGAAGCGGCAGCTTGCTAGGAAAGAGGTTGGAGGTGAGTTGACTTTGTGGCCTCGGCCTGCTTCGGACACTAACCGCGTCACAGCCGCCTCGACAGAGCTGCCTGCTGAGACAAAGGCCGCCAAGCCGCCTTCCCCCAAAACTCGGCTTTATCCTCAGATTCCACTGCCCCCGGACGCCGTCGAGAGGTGGAACACGCTTGTGATGCCCCAGGTCAACCAGGCCTTGTGCCATTTCTATCGGAAGCACCGGGAAGAATCTGTCGAAGTTTCTCTCGAGTCCATCGGCAGTCACCCAACGAGGACGCAGCCTACCGTTTTGGTTATATGTACGTCTGTCAGCAAGGTCAAGGCCATTCTTACACGCAAGTTGGGCGAGCTGTTTGACGGCAAGTCTGGTTTTGGCTTGAAGGTGTGCAGGGGACAGGTCATGAGGTCGCGGAAGCAGCCGGGCGATGTGAAGCGAAGCGCAGCACACGACGACGACGACGACGACGACGACGAGGGCGCTGTCAAGGCCGCCAACCCCGATTTTCAAGCACGCCCAAACAACGGCGCCAGTATTGGAGCCTGGGTGGGGGACCGTCACCTGCCGCCCGTCAGCTTGGGCGGCCTTATCATGGTGGATGATAAACCGTACGGGATGACGGTTCATCACATGTTGGACGATCCAGAGGAGATCTACAAGCACGCCAAGGCGCAGCAGGCACAGGACCCGACGAGGCGGAGCATGGCGAGGGACGCGGATCATGCGCGGCTTGACTGGTACGCAGATTCGTCTGCTGAAAGCAGCAGCGGAGACGACTATGCTTGCGAGTTTTCCGAATCTGAGTCGGATGCCTATTCGGAGACGGACGCCACCAGCGATGCCTCGGACGAAGAGAGCGGCGATGAGTCGGAGGGCGAATACGACCAGCCCGGCGACATCCCGGGGATCGAGCCAGGCTGTGGCGACGGTTACATCATCACGCAGCCCGCCATGGACGACGTCGACGAGGAGTTCTATCCTTCGGAGGAAACAGCGAATGAGGACCACCTGGACAGTTACACTGTCGGCGAAGTCTATGCGTCGAGCGGGATCAAGCGCAGGGAGCAGAACGGCCTGATCCACGAAATCGACTGGGCTTTGTTCGAGTTCACCCCCGAGAGGTTGCCCGAGGATAACACGATCCCTCGGATACAGGGCAAGCAGCTGTCGCCATCGTACGGAAGATTTCCTTCGAAACACGGCAAGTTCATGCACCCCATGAGCGTGGCGCCGACATCGAAGCTGCCGGGCTTGGAAGTGCAGTGCATGGCTCGTACGAGCGGCCTGCAGACGGGACTCATCCTCCCCGCCCTTACGAGCGTCAAAATCTTTGGGCGAGTGACACCGAGCCACACGTACCAAGTCAGCAGCGTCGCCGCCGAGACGCCTGCCGAGCTGATGGGCGATGGCAAGAAGCAACCCATGGGCATCCCCGGAGACAGCGGTGCTTGGGTCGTTGAACGGGCCCACGGCCGGGTCTGCGGACACGTTCTGGCGTGGAGTGGGCGGAAGCGCGTTGCCTACATTTGCCCGATGGACGTGATGCTCCTCGACATTAAGGAGGCGCTCGATGCCGGGGAGATTGGGTTGCCCGGTGGCGAGCCGGTCTTTGGCCTCCGGGATGGGGACGAAGAGGAGGAAGACGAGGGTACCTACAGGGACGACGAGCCCTTGTCATCACCCTTCTTGGATCCCAAGGATGACGATGATCTGGACGTGGTGTCGGAGGAGGGGGACGACGACGAACTGCCGGTACTCGTCAGGTCGCGCGCGCCTCCACGAGGGCGGAGCGAGGACAGGCGAGACGAGGGACAAGAACAGCAGCGGAAGCAGCAGCAGCAGCAGCAGCAGCGGGACGACGAGGAGAAGAAGAAGAAGAAGCAGGAGGATCAATCGGATGAGCGGGAAAAGTTTGCTTCGGGCGACAATGATTTATCGCGCAGGATGGAGTCTATGGGCATTGCAAGGAGTCGTATGGGCATTGGCATGTGCAGCTGACTGTTTGAGGGCCTCTGGGCGCCGCCCCGCGGTCATGGAACGGATACCCCCCCCCCCCTTGTCATCTCTTTCCGTTTTAGTTCTGAGTAGATGATGGCGTTAACGAAGTGACGAGACTCGAATAATCAAAACCTATTCCAACGAGCAAGTCCAAGAGTCCAAGTGATGACATAGGCACTTTGCCCGCGGCCGTCTCGGTCCGACAAAGAGTGAAGACTGGAGCACTTGTTTGACTTGTTTTCCTTTTTGTATTCTCTGCTAGTAGATGGATGAGCTTACTCGGGCACGGAACAAGAAAACAAGAGACGCACGCAGACCTTTTTTTCTTTTTCTTTCACATAAAGTCGTCCTCCCAATCGGCGTCGCGGTTCTGGTTGCTCATGGACTCCATGTTCTCCTCTGTGAAGATGTCATCGTAGGCGTGGTCCTTTTGCCACTTCTTCTCCTTGCGCTCCTGCGCGATGCGGGCCTCTTCTCGTTTCTGTTGGGATGTTTTGGT
Source organism: Colletotrichum cereale (assembly GCA_034509685.1). Classification (NCBI taxonomy): domain Eukaryota; kingdom Fungi; phylum Ascomycota; class Sordariomycetes; order Glomerellales; family Glomerellaceae; genus Colletotrichum; species Colletotrichum cereale. The sequence continues at coordinate 68,824 of JASUDE010000133.1, forward strand.
TAGTGTGGCCCCCCCCCCCCCCCCCCCATTAGTCCGCGGGGTGGTGGAAATATCAAAAGACGAAGGGGGGAAGAAAGAACAGAGAAAAGGAGAAAGGGGGGAATAGAAAAAAAGTCGTACCCTCTCCAGTATAGACGCCTGGTCCCTCTTCCTCAGCTCCCTGAGCCTGTCCTCCCTCTCCTGCTGGAGGTCTGGCTTCTTCTCGACCTTTGTCTTGTTGAGGCGGTTGACGATGGGGTTCTCGCGCTGGGGCACGAGGATCTTCTTGACCTTGCGGGGGTCCTTGAAGGAGACCTGGCCGACGGCCATGCTGCCGTCCTTTTTGAGGTTGGACCAGGGGGTGTAGATGACGGTGACGTTGTCCTTCTTGTTGCCCTCGATGGAGTTGGCCTTTGTGAGCTGGGCGAGGTCCACGAGGAGCGGCTCGGGGATGGCGTCCCACGTCATGGGGGAGGTGTTGGCGGGGTCCTTGGGGTCGGGGAGGCGGAGGTAGATGTGTGCCGAGGAGAGCTTGTCGGCGTGAAACTGGGGCGGTTGTTAGTGGCATTTGAGGTGATGGGCGATGTATGAGTAGTGAGGGGATGTGAGTGAGTGAGTGGATGTATGATGAGTGAGGGGGTGTGAGTGAGTGAATGGGTGAGTAGGAGGGTGAGTGAGATGAGATGGAGCACGCACCCTGGTGAGAGTCAGCGAGGGACCGCGATGATTGAAGAAGGGGAAGGGGCTCCGAACCAGACATCCTCCTCCCAGCCGTACTTGATCAGCTCCTCATCTGTTTTCCCCCGTAGTCAGTCCCATCCGCTCTGCCCCCAACGACTGATTGCTCCCCGTCTCGCGGCGGTCCGCCTCAAGGGCGGCACGTCGTGCGCGCTCCTCCCCTTCCCCCTCCCCTGCGTGTCATGACCGGGACAGGAACACACGACGTACTCTCAAACTTGTCCTTGCCGACGTAGATGAAGGCAGCCGGGTCCACCGCCTTGGAGGTGAAGTAGTAGACCATCGTGGACGGGTGTTCTCACACACACACACACACTCTCTCTCTCTCTCTCGATCTTTCTCGCGCGGGTGCGGTAGGATGTCGATCTCCTTTGGATGGCGTTCGTCGGGATCGTGGGGGGTGGTCCTGGTCAGGTGGTTTTGCGACGGAGAAAGGAGAAATTTGGAGGTGGGGGTGGGGCTCGGTCGGGTAGGTACTTCCGAGTGAACGCTTTCTCGAACCGGTTTGGTGGACACATACGTGGGAACGGCGGTGGTTTCGATAGCGAGGAAGTAGCGGGTCGTCGAGTATGAAACCGCGACCGTGTAAACTGCCTACCTAAACCGTTAGGATGTCACTGATGCACCGGCCAACCAAGGTAAATATTAGTGACCAAGTGAAGGGCCAATCTCACTGCCATCGGGTCTGATGAGACAATGCGTCCAATATCGATGGTTGCCACAGAAAACGACGCTGTTAATAGCGGACAGCAATGAACGCTTCATATCACTTGTCACAGATGGCTTGCATTGAACAATGTACTATTTCCCAGAGAGTTAGTTACTGGCGAATGCGGAATAAAAGACTGCAACTCGCTCGACAGCACATATCACATTGCCATTACAGCTGCCCTCGCTGGAAACCCGAGCGGCCCGCGGCGTTACGGCATCTCCAAAACAAGCACACTGCCTATCACCCTCTACCTCCAACTTCTCTCATTCTTCACACAACTTCACCCAGGGGGGGCCGCAAATCCACCGCCGGCAATTGGCGAATCCACCTGGAATTTCCTCCACCACTCCCTGTTCTCGATTCATATTCTCTCTATTGCCGGCAGAGTAGCAAGCCTTGTTGGCTAAGTGGTATAGCGTCTCACTAGTACCCTAGTGACATGAGAAGATCGGCGGTTCGATTCCGCCACGAGGCACAATATCGAGCAGGTCCGCCTGCTTCAGATACTTTTTGTCTTTTGTTTTGTTTTTGGGAGCCCTTCGTTCAATTTGACGTTTATTGGTCCCATTGTAGATGAGACTCATTATAGACGAGACTGAATAAACGAAACTCATTGCAAACTTGCAGTGCACTTCAGTGAACGACGCTCCGATGACTTTGGCTTTGTGGTCGGTCATACGCCAGCCATCCATCCTGATTAGTCTGTCTAGTAGTATCCATCATAACTCATACATCGTAATGCTCAAAATTTGGCCGTGTCGTAAAGGTCTTCAGGGTCTGCCATTTGTTAGTAGACATCCAATCTCAATCAAGCTGGGATCCAATCGCATACCTTTGCCGTGCTCCATGATGTGGTCCCGAATCTCCTGCACCTTGGCCTCGACCTCCTTGATCTTGTCGTCCAACGCCGCCTTGACCTTCTCATTCACCTCGGCGCCTCCCTTCAGCGCTCGGATCGCGACATCATATCGGCTCACGCCGTTGAGAAGCATCATGTCAAACGGCGTCGTCGTGCTTCCCTCCTCACGGTACCCGTCGACCGTGATCCTGTCCAGCTTGGGCCGTCCGAACAGCAGGCCCTGCAACTCGGTCGGGTAGCCATGGTAGTTGAAGTGGACGGCCCGGTCCTTGGTGAACATCTCGGAGAACGCCTTCCTCGACATCGCGTGCGGGTGCTTGGCCTCCGCCTTGAGGACCATAAGGTCCGTCACGTTAACGACGCGCAAACGGAGCTCTGGCGCCAGCGTGCGCAGCAGCTCCGCCGCCTTGACGACCTCGAACGTGAGCTCCACGCCGACGCCAACGATCACCACGTCTGGGTCGGCGCCGCCGTCGGTGGATGCAAAGTCCCACGTACTCGCGCCGCGGCGGCAGTGCTCCTCGGCTGCCTCGGCGTCGAGGTAGTTCGATGTGGGCTGCTTGGATCCAATGACGAGGTTGACGTAGTTCTTGGACTGGAGGCAGTGATGGACGGTGCTAAGGAAGCAGTTGGCGTCGGGCGGTAAGTAGACCTGTGTGCGTGTATGTCTGTGTGAGCCTAACGCGCTGGATTGGGGACATGATAGGTGCTTACTCGTGCGGCTTCAGCCTTTAGGTTGAGAACGGCTCCGATAAAGGAGGGGTTCTGGTGTGAGAAGCCATTGTGCTCCTGGCGGGTCCACGTGCTCGTCTCGATGTAGTTGATGGAGGCCAGATCCCCGCGCCACTTGACCTGCTTGGCAATCTTGTTGAACTTGGCATACTGCACCATCATCGTGTGCACTATGCCCAAGAAGGACTCGTAGCTGGGGAACAGGCCGACGCGGCCCGTCAGAGTGTATCCCTGCATGAAACCCTGGCAGCAGTGCTCCGAGAGGATCTCGATAACCCTACCGCCCTGGTTGCGCGAGTATTGGTCCCATTGAAAGTTGCGGCCCGTGTGATCCAGCACGGCGTCGAGCTTGTTGCTCTCCAGCTCGTCGGGCGAGAACATGCGGAAGCTGCGCGGGTTTTGCTGCATCACCTTGTCAAGGAGCTGACCCGTCACCTTCATGCAACTGTCCTGCTCGCCCGTTTTGACTGCAAGCGGCTTCCAGTCGGGGAGTTGAAGGCCCACGTACGGGTCGTAGGTGGCCTTGAGCTGGCCGAGCCTCTTGGCGCTGTTCTTGGGGATCGCTCCGGTGACGCTGTCACTCGGCTTGCCTTCCGGTAGGAGGTTACCAATGTCATAACTCGACAGCCAGTCGTGAAGCATTCCGAGGTGGGCTTCGTCAGAGCCGGCCTTGGCCAGGGGGACCTGGTGGGACTTGTAGGAGCCCTCGACAATGACTCCATCAACCTCCTTGGGTCCAGTCCATCCCTAGAAAGGTCAACACGCTTGGAAATACACTCGGTCGGAGATTGCCTTACTTTGGGAGTGCGAAGAGCAATCATCGGCCATCGCGGCTTGGCAATGGCTTCCCCGGAGCGAGCAGCCTTTTGAATCTTCTTGACCTCGGCCACTGCCCAATCCAGGGCGCTGGAGAGGTCGGTGTTGATGTCTTGGAGGTCTTGGACGATGCACACCTGGTATCCGTAACCGGAGAACAGGGCGACAATCTCCTTGTCATCCATACATCCGAAGATGGTGCGCTCGCTGATCTTGAAGCCGTTGATGTGGAGAATGGGGATCACGGCACCAGATTCCTTGGGGTCGAGATACTTGATGGCATGCCAGGCACTTTAACTTATCAGCGCGGCTCTCTACTTAGTACGAGCATGCGGACTTACCCAGCAGTAGGACCGCTTTCAGCCTCACCGTCGCCGACAACGCAGGTCACGATGAGGTCCGGGTTGTCCATGACAGCGCCGAACGACACTGACAAGGCATAGCCGAGCTCGCCACCTTCGTGGATAGAGCCGGGGGTCTCGGAGTTGATGTGACTAACCCGGTGTAAGTGCACAAGCATAGCTTGGAAAGATACCGGTCTCCTTACCTGGGGAAGCCGCCGGGAACGGAGAACCTTGTGATGAGGTTGTGCAGGCCCTGCTTGCTGACATCGTACTCGCCAGGGTAGAACTTCTCGAGAGAGCCCTCGAGCCAGAGGGCCGCCAGAGCCGCGGGAGCCCCGTGTCCCGGGCCAATGACATAGATCATGTCCATATCATGGTTGCGGATAAGTCGGTTCAGGTGGGACCACACCAGAATGAGGCCAGGACACGTGCCCCAGTGACCTGGAGCGTTGTCAGGTGATGGACCCAAGAAAACACATCAAGGAGTGTAGGCTTACCAAGCAACCGAGGTTTGATATGTTGGAGCTTAAGTTCGGACTCCAAGAGGACATTGTCTCTCAGGAAGATCATCGCTGGTTGGTGTTAGCTGCGAACGAGCGGCAAATCTGACGGCAGATCTGAAGACAGGCCTGAGGGAGGATAGGATCGGCTTACCAGCAGCGATATAGCAGGCGGCATTTTGGAAGTCGCGCAGAGACTGTGCGTCCTTTTCGTCCAATGGCTTCTTCTCCGTCTTCACGGCGAGGTCGAGGATGCCATCGGGCAGGTGAGAGGGTAGAGGCGGTGGGTTCGCCTCCTGGAGGGCTTGTCCAGCCATCTCGAAGACTGGATGGGATGTGTGCGTTCGTCTGAGCGCAGAAAAGGCAAGTACAAGCGTGTCTCTTGGTCCGCGGTTTCAGATCAGCTGCGATGAAATTGGGTGCGTGGTACAATACAAGCAAGTGTAATCGTCAAGGAGGTGGCAGGGTGGGTGTATAGATTGGGAGATTGAGATTGGGAGAGACGGACAAGATGCAACTCTGTTTAATCTGGGGGGCTCGGGAATATCTGTGTCAACCGGAAGCTGCGGCGAACTGGTGGGCTGCTAAAACAATCCGACTACCTATGATTCTGCGCGTTGTCAATAGCCAGCAATGCAGACAAGATAGAAGCTGTTGGCTAACTAGCTAACAACGCAAGGTAGACCGGAGTCTGGATCATTTACCTACTTTGGTGTGCTGTTCAAGCGGGAAGTGGATAATGGGGTGACGGCGATCGATGCAGTCTATGACGTCGGTACTCAACCGAAAAGAGCCAAAGGCACACAAACACGGGAGTGGAAACAACGGCGGAGGAGGAAGGTGGATGCTCCAAGATGTTACTGCTTCAAGAATGGCAGGGAGAATCTTTGGTTGTTCATTGCTTGACTTGGTTTATGCCGTACACTAGGTAGTAAATACAAAATATTGCGTAGGTAGGTGTAGCTGGTGTACGCTCGCATCTACGGTCTCCGTACCCGCGTTCTGGAGTTTGTTTGCTTGCAACGACGGGAATCATACCCGTCGACAAAAGGTTTTACTGGAAAACTCAAGCTTAGCAGGGAACAGGATCCAGCCGTTGGACGTTTTTTACCCCCCCCCCCCCCCCCCCCCCATATTACGCGTAGTTGGGATCATGCCGATGTCACTCCCACACAGCGGCTGTCAATCGAACTCTGTTGAGACGGGCAGCATCGCGGTGTGCACCAGGGTACTCGGTACAATTACTAGTACAAACATACCTTAGGTACCTGTCCGTAGGTCCTCGGTAGTACATCCACTGGGCAGAGGTACATGCTGCGACGGGACTGCCGGATCGAGGATGGGGGCTCCAACGTAAGGGCTGTAACAATTGGATGCCGAGGAGATGGGCTTTTCGGGATTCAGAGCCTCCTTGCCTCCTCCACGTCGGAGAAAGTGCATCTCGATGGATTACCGTGTAATGATCTCACCAGTGTTGGCCATGTGCGGGACACAGGTACAGTCCCGTCCCGTAGTACAGATACTTCGCACAGAAGCTTGGACCATTGAGGGGCAATTGTCCAGAGGAGGGGCATCTAGAATCTACGCAGTTGGAAGGAGTGAGTACGTACCGTAAGCAGCTTCGGTCCATTGGTCAGATAAGCTTTCGAAACCCCACTTACCGGACCATAAGTCCCGCCCGTCCGTTCGAGTGGCAGGGCAGGCATGAGGCATGGACAGGGGCGCTTGGCTACTTCGGGAAGCGGCGACTTGGGGCTCTGACATCAACATGGCGAAATCACGATGTGCCTGCGCTTTTGGTGATCTCTGATCTCTCTGCACCCAACATACAATTCCACACTTTCTGCTTTCTGCTACCGCCAAGTTCGTCTCTCTCCCGCTGCGCTTTTGCTCTTCCCCCCCTCACTAGCAACGGCCAGGCTAGTTTGCAATCCATGCCTGGCTCGGGTTAACGGGGATCTCCCACCAATGGAGCTTCCCTCCGAAGCACGGCCCCGTCTAACCTGCGGGGGGCGACAACCGTTGTCGTTCTCGACTGTCTGTCTTGTACCATTACATAGACTGTAACCATATGGTTGACGTCAGGAAGTTCCAGGAGATCGACTTCATTCTGCAGCTCGAGCAACAGGACATGGATCAATCGTTCAACGGCCCCATGGTACCACTTGCTTTATAAAGACGGGGTTGACCAGGGGGGGTTCACGAGGGTTATCCGTTTCTTGACCTTTTTTTGATCTCGTCCTTCTCTCCTCCCCACCCCAGGTCTCAGATTCTTATTTCTTGCCTCTCTTCTCTCCTTATTCAATCCCCTTTTCCCATTCTCTTCTATTCTCCTACCTCAAGATGGCAAGCATCGTTCCTAATACACTCAAGAAAGCCGGAAACGTAGTCATGGGCCAATCAAACAAGAAGAACGCTCAGCTCGCTGAGTACATGGTCGAGCCCAATCCCAAGGCTCCCATGACCACCGACTTTGGCATCAAGATCGAGAACACGGATCACTGGTTGGGAGTCTCCAGCAACGACAAGACCGGCCCCATGCTTCTCGAGGACGCTATCGGAAGAGAAAAGGTTCGTCGCGTCTGTTTTTTTCGTTCTTTTAGGCCATCGTAACTCACACCAATAGATTCACCGTTTCGACCACGAGAGAATTCCCGAGCGAGTTGTCCACGCTAGAGGTGCCGGTGCCTTTGGTACCTTTAGACTTTTCGAGAGCGCCTCGGATGTGACCAACGCCGGTATCTTGACCGACACAGCGCGCGAGACCCCTTTGTTCCTCCGATTTTCCACTGTCCTCGGTAGCAGAGGCAGTGCTGATACCGTTCGCGATGTCCGCGGTTTCGCCGTCAAGTTCTACACGGAGGAGGGAAACTGGGACCTTGTTGGCAACAACATCCCTGTCTTCTTCATCCAGGACGCCATGAAGTTCCCCGATGTCATCCACGCAGGTCAGTTGTTTGTTACCCCCTCCGGAACCCCAACATGCTGACCAAGACTAGGCAAGCCCGAGCCTCAACTCGAGTTCCCCCAGGCCCAATCTGCCCACGACAACTTCTGGGATTTTCAGTACCTGCACACCGAGGCCACCCACATGTTCTGCTGGGCCATGTCCGACCGCACCATTCCCCGCTCTTACCGAATGATGCAGGGCTTCGGAGTCAACACATACACCTTGATCAACGACCAGGGCGAGCGTCACTTTGTCAAGTTCCACTTCACCCCCGAGCTCGGTGTTCACTCCCTTGTGTGGGATGAGGCTTTGAAGCTTGCTGGCCAAGACCCCGACTTCCACCGCAAGGATCTGGCCGAGGCCATTGAGAATGGCGCCTATCCCAAATGGAAGTTTGGTATCCAGGTCCTCCCTGAGTCCAGGGAGCATGACTTTGACTTCGACATCCTCGATGCTACCAAGGTCTGGCCCGAGGAGCAGATCCCTATCCGTTACATCGGAGAGATGGAGCTGAACAAGAACCCCGACGAGTACTTCACCCAGACCGAGCAGGTCGCCTTCTGCACCAGCCATGTCGTTCCTGGCATTGGATTTTCCGACGACCCTCTCCTCCAGGGTCGCAACTTTTCTTACTTTGATACCCAAATTACTCGCCTAGGCATCAACTGGCAGGAGCTTCCCATCAACAAGCCCGTGTGTCCTGTCATGAACTTCAACAGGGACGGACAGCACCGCCAGACCATTTCAAAGGGCAACACCAACTACTGGCCTAACCGCCACGAGGCTGTCCCCCCCGCCAACCACTCTCAGGTCTCTGGTGCTTACGTTGACTTTGCCCAAAAGGTGGAGGGTATCAAGCAGCGTACCAAGAGCGCCAAGTTCAAGGAGCACTTCAGCCAAGCCCAGCTCTTCTTCAACAGTCTGTCTCCCATCGAGAAGATGCACGCCACCAACGCCTTCGCGTTTGAGCTGGACCACTGCGAGGATCCCATTGTCTACGAGCGCATGTCCCAGCGTCTTGCTGACATCGACCTGGGTTTGGCACAGTCCGTTGCCGAGATGGTTGGCGCCACTAAGCCTGAGAAGGCTGGCCGCCTCAACCACGGAAACAAGGCCAAGGGTCTCAGCCAGCTGGAGTTTATGCCCGAGACGTCCACCATTGTATCGCGTCGCGTGGCCATCATCATCGCCGATGGCTTCGACCCTGTCGCCTTCGGCGCCGCCAAGGCTGCTGTGGTTGCTTCCATGGCTGTTCCTATGGTGATCGGTACCCGCCGCTCCGAGATCTTCCCCGCAGGAGTATCCAAGACAGCCGGCAAGGGTGTCATGCCCGCCCACCACCTCGAGGGTTTCAGATCGACCATGGTTGATGCAATTTTCGTCCCCGGAGGCGAGGAGTCCATCAAGACCCTGTCCAAGAACGGCAGAGCCGTACACTGGATCCGCGAGGCTTTTGGTCATCTCAAGGCCATTGCCGCGACCGGCGAGGGTGTTGACTTCATCCGCACTGCCATCACTCTGCCCGAAGTTACCATGTCCAACGACAGCACTGTCGAGGAGAGTTACGGCGTCATCACGATGAAGTCGTTTGCGCCCGAGAGCTTGAAGGAGACGATTGAGATTGTCAAGAACGGCAAGGGATTCTTGGAGCAGTTCTTCTACACCATTGCTCAGCACCGCGTGTGGGCCCGTGAGCTAGACGGACTGAGCACTCAGCTGGCGTACTAATTTGCTGGTTCAACGGAATGGGCTGCGAAGGCGTTTAGGGCTTCAAGGGATGGCAAACGTAGTATAATGACCAATTGATCATGACTTTTTAAGACCAATAACAACACAACATGTCCGATGGAATATGTGTAATGATGAGAACCGCACATGTTTTCACTTTTGCTTATTATACCATACCCCTTTGTTGAAGCCTAGCAAGATGCGAGTTCCACTCAGACCATCTATCGACTAACACAGCATACAACAAGGGAAGATGAGTCAATTTTCATATTAGGATAATGATTTATCACAGTTATTTGCTTCTACGCTCATTATATATCTCATTAAGTGCTTGCAGCCGCCGTCGTCGTGGGAGCGGCAGTCGTCACGGCAGTGGTGGGCGCCGCTGTCCCCGACGCCGTCGAGCCTCCGCCGCCGGAACCGCCGCCCTTGACGACGGTGGCGCGCACGACCTGGCCGAGGGTGTTGAAGACGATGTTGACGAGGGAGCTGAGCGGGGAGTACTGGAAGGTCTTTTGGACGAGGCCGTTGCCGAGGTCCTGCTGGTTGCCGGTGAAGGTCATGTTCTGCTGGTAGTTGCCGATGATTGTGCTGAGGGCGGTTCCGCCGGCGCCGGCGACCTCCTGGACGATGTTGCCGAGGTTGTCGATGAGGAAGTTGATCTTTGAGTCGCCGTTGACGATGGAGCCGAGGAGGCCGTCGACGGCGCCGATGACGTCGTCGACGACGTCGCCGACGGTGTCGAGGAGGTTGATGAGGAGGGGGTTGAGGTCGAGGGAGGCGAGGGTGCGGTTGACTATGTCGACGAGGTTGCCGAGGCGGATGACGAGCTCGAGCTCGGCCTCGACGTCGACGATGGTGATGTTTACCTTTTCGATGCCGATCTGGACGCCGGCGTTGATGGTGACGAGCTTGGCGACCTCGGCGGCCAAGTTCACCTCGGCGTAGAGGTTGTCGACGTCGAGCTCGATGCGGCCGACGGAGAGCTCGGGGACCTTGAGGTAGACGTCGGCGGGGGGCGTGCTGGAGGGGCGGGAGGTCGTGCCGCCTCCGCCGCCTCCGCCGCCGTTGCCTCCGGTGGCCGTCGTCCCCTGCGCCGGGGTCGAGGTCGGCGTCTCGGTCGGTGTTCCCGTTGAGGCCTCGGGCGTCGACGGGGCTGCCGTGGAGGCGGCGGTGGTCGTCGCCTCGGACGCGTCCGTCGCCGTTGGCGTCTGGGCGGCGACGAGGGCGACGAACAGTGCGAGCAGGAGGGAGAGGATGGAGGACCTCATGTCTGAATCTTAAAAAGAATGTGTGGGGTGTAAAAGAGTGACGATGGGAGAGCACCAGGTGAAAAAAGACTTGAAGGGGGGCGAGAGGGGGGGGGGGGGGGGGACCCCTGGTGAGCTGCGACGAGGGACTGCGCCGGCGGTAGATGGGCTTGCCCGGGGGGATATAAGACGATATCGCGTGTCTGCCGGGAATCAGAATCAAGCTTGTCATTTTTACCTCGTCCTCCCCCCCTCCCCTGCTCCATCGCGGAGTTCATCCGGGTTGTCAAGTCACCCTCATCTCTTCTCCATGTTACTTGCATATCGGGGGGCCTCGTCGACCGGGCCCTTTTTTTTTTTTTGCCATCCACACCATCCTTGACGGGGGGTCTGATGCAACGCCGACGTACCCCATATCTAGGGCAGGTATTGTGCCAACGGTTCCCGAATGGGCTGCGTTGTCCTAGCGTTGAACAGCCCTCCCCCCCCCCTTTTCTTTTCTGGATGGGTCAGTTGACTATTCCGTCATCGTGGAACGTCCTTTCACACCGATGCTTCGATCTCATAGGAGGGATCCGGGCTGTGAGACAGGCAGGAGACCATGACAGGTTGCAAGCCACCGGGCCGAAGGCTGGATTAAAAGGGGCGGGGGGACTGCATGTGATGGGATGACAGAAGAAGAAACTTGGAATATTCCATGTTCATGCCCCGGGTTCTGGGATGGGAAATGAGGATACCGAGAAAACCAGTCTGTTCTCCCCCCATGCGTGTGCGGTATGGCTTCGGCAGTTTTGCATTGGAAGCCGAACGTGACGGGCGAGGATGAGGTGGAGGGGAGGGGGGGGGGGTGTGTCTTCCTGCGCGACTTTCTTTTTAACGGTAGCCAGTCGGAGGATTCGCCATTTTGACGGGGCTTCCGCGTGCGGGGGGCCTTTCGAGAACGAGACCCGGTCGTTAACGTTGGAAGTGGGAGAGAGAGATTAGGCCTTGTCAGTGACAGTCCAAGGATATCTTGTCAAGTTGATGCAGTGACGGCCTCCCGAGGCCTTCGTTCTCGTCTGAACGCCTGGGACTCACACACCCCCCCTCTCCTCCCATCTCTCTCCCTCTCTCCCGTACCATTCATCTCAGTTGGCTTGATAGACCATACTTGATACTTGTACCGTAGGGTTCGCCTCCCCCCCCAGAATATCGTCAGACCTCGCTCGTCCCCGCGGCTCTTCCTTCGTTCAGTCAGTCAGTCAGCCAGCTAGTCTCAAGCATCACCACACGGCCTACACCGGCCATTCATTCGTTCCTTTTTTTTTTTGTTGATTTTTTTTGAGACTGTTGTCTTTCCATCCAGCCATTCACTCATTCCCTTTCGAGACTCTTGCCCGTCCGTCTCTTTCACCCAAAGATCAACCATGATGGCCCCCATGGCCACCAGGGCATTCGCCCTCGTCGCCCTCTCGACGCTCGCCCTCGCCCAGGACGAGCCCAAGGGCGACGGCTACTTCGGCTACGACCTCAAGCGGCGCGGCGACAACGAGTCGGCCGTATACGAGACGGCCAACACCAAGACGGGCATCGACACGCTCAACCCGATCCCGGACGTATACCTCAACGCGTCCGTATCGGTGGGCGAGATCAGCATCGAGGTGCAGAACATCACGGCCAAGGTCAACCTGGACGCCAAGGTGCTGAACCTGCTGCACTTCCAGGCGGGCGTCGACGCGCGCATCGACCGCGTCAAGCTGGGCATCTACAACGTCTCGGCCAAGGTCGAGCTCGAGGCGCGGCTGGAGAACGTCGTCAAGATGGTGGACGACGTGCTCACGAGCATCGACCTGAACCCCATCATCGCCACCCTCGGCGACACCGTCAGCGACGTCATCAACAAGACGGTCGACGTCGTCACAGACCCCGTCCAGGACGGCGGCGCCGGCGGCGGCTCGGTCGCCAAGCGCGACCTGGCCTACCGCCTCGAGAACAACATCCTCTACTCGGTCAACGACTTCTCCGGCCGCACGCACACGAACCGCGTGCTCGCCCAGAACGGCTCGCTGTACGACGTCTACCTCGACAACAGCGGCACCGAGAGCGGCAGGCGCGTCGTCGGCTACTACAGCCGCGACATGATCTTCACCGGCCACAACAAGACCGTCGCCGTCGACGGGCGCGTCAGGGAGTTTGAGCTGCAGTACCTGTACGCGCCCTACCCCGGCCTCGAGGCCTTTAGCAACATCTACGTCGACACCACGGGCAGGGTCGTGAGGACCAAGATCGCGGCCGAGGCCGAGGGCGGGGGCACGGCGACGGTGAGCAACGACGACGGGAATGGCTGGTAGAGAGTATGGGAGGTGTGTGTGTGTGTGTGTGTGTGTGTGTGTGTCTGAGGGGAGGACACGAGAGATAGAGCCCATAGAAAATGGCCGGGTTCAGGGGGCGGTTAACCGGATAAATCGAGAAAAGGCCATAATCCCATCTTCCCATTCCTTTTCTTTCCCATCAAGAAATGCCAAACTTCCATGGTGTCCCGCAAAAAAATAAAAATAAGTAATAATAAAAAATATGATACTAAGGCGTCAGACCCAACGGACCAAGCGATTCCAGACGTTCATACGCCGTTTGAGAGATAGCGAGGACTACGTGCCAGCCTGGAAACGGACAGACCTCCGACGACCTGGGCCGTCCGATTCGAGGATCGGGACGCCGTCTGTGGAACGGGAGACCGTATTATAGGCCTGATATCGGCTGGGGGGGGGCTTGTTCTCGAGCGTTGAGTAATAGTGTATTTTCTTTTCTTTCTCCCCTCTCTCTTTATCTCTCAGGACACGGTCAAAGCTACGCTACCAAAGAATCAGATCAGATGTCAACAGCCCTCCTGTCAGCGCGTACATTCCATATGGTGTGGACAACAACGTGACGTCAAAGGGGAGGGGGAGGCTTAACAGCGCTGATATCGCCCATTAATAACCTCCCCCCTCCCCTCCCAGGCCAGGACCAAACCCTCCGTGCGCTGCAACGTTCAGAGTTTTCGGGCTGAGCCTTTTCTTCTTTGAGGGAACCGAACGGGCAGATCATTGGCCCACCTCGTCCACGGAGCGATGATACCCTGTCTGTCCTCTGTTATTCATCCCCTGGGGGGGGAGGCCGCGCGTAAGAGGCTGCTGGCCTTGGTGATGGGGGAGGCAATGCAACTCTTCCCCATCCCGTCGAGTGTGCTTTTTTTTTTCTTGCCTGCCGGATGAAAGATGGCAGCTGCTGAGGTGATTCCGATGGCAGAGCGTCTACGGTACCGCAGCGTCGCACCCGTCGGGCGATGGTAACCCAGCAAAGACGCGTCTTCGCAACTGCGTCTCCCCAACTTATGACTGTGATGGTATTTGCTTCTCTTTCGCATATAGCATATACCAGCCCCTGTTGATCGTCTGATGATGGAAAAAGTCTACCGGCGATTTCGGCCGAGTTCGCGCCAACCGTTTAATGTACTGGTCGGCACCATCATCCCAATGCTGGGACGGCTCAGCCCCCTGAGCCACCGTGGAGATGCGCCGTTTTTTTCCTTTACTATATCCGTACGTGCGTTCAATCGTGGATCGGAGCCCGCAGGCTCCAGTTGTTATAGTTTACAAAACCCCCCCCCCCCCCCCCCCCCCTGGTCTTGGGGCGAGTTGAAGATGCCGAATGGTTCGGATGGGTTCACTCCACGTTAGTTGACGTGGACAGTGGACTTGGCCCCCCTGGATTGAGAATTCCTCGTCGAATCGATCCTGCGCAAGCCTGCAGACCAAGGAGATTATCAACGCAGCCGGTGGGACAGAGGCGAGTTTCCGCGCGCCCTCGTTTGGGTCTCTCACCCGAACTCGATCGCGCGGCGCCGCCAACGGGCCATTGGCCATTGGCCCGACCAGATCTCGACAGACTCTGGGGTGAGTGTTGTACCTGCAGGTAGGTGATGCAGAAACCAAGGCAGAGGGGAGATTTGCCGTGCTACCCACCTCCCCCTCCTCCTCCC
>JASUDE010000133.1:83441-111034 GCA_034509685.1 Colletotrichum cereale
CCCCCCCCCCCCCCCCTGCGAATCCTTGGGCCTGGCCTTTTGGCAGAGATGAGTGCCGGCCTTTTGGCTCGAATGCATGACCGGCAATGCATTCGTGCATATAGGCCGGTTGGACGGCCCAGAGGTCTAGGCAGGCCGGCGATTTCGTCCTTCTCTCTCTCTCATGCGATGCGACCTTGGCCGATGTGATGGGAGGCCGGAACTTCTGTGCGGGCGATGATGCCACAGGCCGCTTGGCGACGGGACGGCCGCTCTCTGCCCCCTTTTCTCTGCGTCAGGATGGTCTGATGCCGTTCCAGTTTCGCTGATTGTCTTTTGGGCAATAGGAGTTGGACGTGGTCGCGGCATGTTGGCCAGCAACGAGCCGGCGCGGCTGCTTGTGGTTTTCCATGATGATGCTGTACCTAAACATGGCACCGCCTGCCCGCCCGTCCGCCTGGCCTCATCTTGGGAAAAGGGGGGGGAAACCTTGAACCTGATAGAGTTGTTCGCTTGGCGACTCTGTTTCCTTTTTCTAATAAAAAAGATTGTTGCTTTGTTCCTTTGATTAGTTTCTCTCGGGTTCGGAGTTGATTCCGATGAGTCGTCGTTCGGATGGCATTTTGACGATTGGGGTGACCGGGGGCCCCGTATCGATGCTGCCTTGGCTACGCAGTAGAGGGTAATAGCGCGTATCTTTTGCCCCAAAGCCCCGTTTGTGCTGTGGTGACTCAGTTGTGAATATGACCCTGCGCGACGGCACCCTGAGTCGCGCTCGAGAGGGGACGACGGGCCTCTTCTACCCACAGCTGAGCGCCCGACAAGTTGCGACGGTGTAACGTGCCCGTGTCAGTCTCGTGAACCTACAAGTCTCGAGGGTGAGATGGATGATTACTTGTCCATCAATATACCGCAGTTGGCCAAGAATACGACTCGGTTGTAAAGCAAGCAACCCCGAGACGTTCCTATGAGGAGCCCAATGATGGGTACCAGCGAAAACAATAGTATCCTAATCAAACCGTGCCAATTCAGCGCAAAAAAACGTAAAATGCAGCTTGATCGGCGTGGTTCCTAATTTCGATAGCGTCATACAAGATGGAAAAGGCTGTTTGTGTGTGATACATCGGCAACTCCAACATGCGCCAGTCCGTGGATCATTCACAACACATTGCCTAGGAAAGACTCACAGCGACTCCAAGAGAACTACACACCCTGCGATATGCGAAGGGTGGCTACTCCGGCAGAGAAGAAACGTTCAATCTGGGACTTGAGCTATCGAGGTGCTCTTTTCGAGGCGGGCAAACTTGGAATGACCATGTTCCACAGCAACCGCACTGCATCAAGCTCGAACGGCATTCGACTCATTGAAAGCAACTCTGGTGATGGACAACATGCAACCACTCTCTGGGTTGTATTTGCGTCTAATCTGTAACGGCGGTAGAGTGCTTTTCTACTGGTTAAAAAGTTGAAAACATAAAATCATCATGTTTATATTGTTTCAATTGAAATTGAGAAGCTTAACTCTTATGAAACTGCAGTCACACACCATCTATATTGGATCGTGCAACTGATGATGCATCTATTCAATGAGTCAATGATTCAAAGGGGTCAATTCCATATTTTACAACCGGAAGCTCGGACGTCCTGGAAGCACCGGAGGGACAAGAGGCCGCGGCCCCCGAAAGCCGCTCGACAACCTCAGGTTGTGGGATAATCAAGCACAACCCGCAGGGTTCAGATTGCCAGAATATTCTCAGTTCCGTCATTCCACACTCCGGCTCGACCAACACTCATGTCTCTCAGCCCCGGCTCAGAAGTATCGCTGGTGCGTACCTGCAACTCCATCCTAAATAAAGCCTCGCCATCGTGTTTTGGGTCCCGAACTAAGCCGCGAACAGGCTGCTGCGATCGCTGCTCTGGGCGTTGATATCCTGGTCCACCCGATCGACACGTTGATTACTCGCACTCAGTCCCCCGCCTACAGCACGCACTATAAAAACGCCAATGGATCGTTCCGCCCGTCACTCTTCGCCGGGCTGTATCAGGGCTTCGGCCCGACCCTGGTCACCGGCATGCCCTCGGCGGCTGCATTCTTCACCATCTACGAGGGCTTGAAGAAGGCCTCTCAGGACGCCAAAGCAGCGGGGTACCTCCAGGGCGTGCCGCTGCCGGTGCTCCACGGGGCCAGCAGTGCCGCCGCCGACCTCGTGGCCTGCGCCATCATCAACCCGGCCGAGGTTCTGAAGCAGAATGCGCAGGTGTACCAGCAAGACGAAGGGTCGGCGAAACGCCAGTCGCCCACGTTGAAAATGCTGAAAAAGTTTATGAAACAGCCGTCAAGGCTGTGGGCTGGCTACACGGCCCTGGCAACAAGCAGCATACCCGGAACCTGTCTAACGTTCCTGCTCTACGAGTCCCTGGCGGCGAAGCTGCTGAAAAGGCTGCATCAGAAGAGCGGGCACGGCCAAGGAAGTATAGCCCAGCAGATCCAGGTCCACACGATGAGTGCGGGACTCGCCGGTGCTTCTGCCTCCTTCCTCTTCGTCCCGGTCGACGTGGTGAAGACGAGGATGA
Source organism: Colletotrichum cereale (assembly GCA_034509685.1). Classification (NCBI taxonomy): domain Eukaryota; kingdom Fungi; phylum Ascomycota; class Sordariomycetes; order Glomerellales; family Glomerellaceae; genus Colletotrichum; species Colletotrichum cereale. Next base: position 85,995 of record JASUDE010000133.1, read on the forward strand.
GGCTTGCGGCCGGGGGCCAAGCATCGATCCCCCGCTTGTTTCCGACTTCGATCAAGATCCAAGGCAGTGTGATAAGCCACGTTGAACACGCCCGGCCCCGCCCGGCTCACGGCCCCTTGCGTGTAGCACGGGACCTTTTCCGCACAGAAGGTGTTCGTGGCCTGTTCAGAGGAGGCACTCTGACCTGCTTGGCGGCTGGTGTTGGGAGCGGGATAGGTCTGGGAAGCTACGAGGGCTTCAAGCAGTACTTTAGAGGCTCTGCGCAAGCACAGGAAGAGGCCTTGTTGTAGCCCGGTCCCCGATAAACGGGTTCTCCGCTTAGACATATGTAATATTGACCCTGGATATTAAAGTTCGCTTAGCATGGAAGTGGCATGGCTTTTCATGGCTACGAAAACGGGTGGTAACTTGGCAAGAAGGAGGTCACGCCCATGGCACAATGTGGCTTCGGGAGAAGACGAGTTCCCGGATGGATGGGTACGGAAAGCCGAGCGTTCCCAGTTTTGTACATTAGGTCCTACTAGTACCTCCCAAACTGTAGAGACGACTGATCTAATTCGCCCCCGACATCCCAGCTGTAATACCACACAAATCAAACAGATACATCCTTCATCACACAAACTCTCTTGGACTGAAGTCAAGAAACTGGGCTACGTAGACATGAAGACTTGTTCATGACCCAAACACCCAGCCAGGGTATATCCTACGAACGCGACCTTTGAGCAGAGTCCACGAAGACGTTTGTTCGCCATAAGAGTCCAAAGCCTTCCGCTTGGCCTTGGCATGAGTACTCATGAGTGCGACGAGACGAGGCTCAATGCATCTGATCACGACCCCCGAGTGGTCGGTGTGCGAATCTGCCTCGATCCAACAGCGCGAGACGCCTCAGCTCAGCTAGGTGTCTGCGCATGGTCCCCTGCTGACGATTCAGTGGAACGCGGTTCCCATCGTTGTGCCGCCGTTGCTCGTCCCAGTCCTTCCGCGCTCCCCTGTCGGGGCGAGAGTGTGTTGTCGGTCTCGCGTCCTGGTTGCCGCGGCCTCCCTGGTCGTTTCGATAGTTAACCGGGGAAGAGGTCGTACTCAGCTGCGAGACGGACTGATAGCTATACTGGTCTCGGTGTGCTGAGCCTGAAGGCCCTTCTGTTGTGGTTGTCGCTGACCTCGCTGGCTCATTTTGGTCTTTCCCGATCTCCTCCTGTGGACGGGTTTCGAGGGCGTTAACGTCACATCCGCTTTCCTGGTCGACGCAGGATCCGCCGAAAGGACTGTTGAAAATCAGATGGGGAGGCATTTGGTGTCCGAAAACTAAGTCCGCCACGCGGACGATCTGGTACGAGATCCAGGTGACGAAGAATCCGATCTTGGCGGGCGTGTCTGCGGCACTGTATTCAAGGGTGCCACGTAGATCGACGTCAGAGACATCCGCACAAGATGCATTCTCATGGATGGGCAACTTGGGCAGACGAGGACGGGCATAGTGCCACCATCTCAACGTCCCGAGGAGGCCCAGCAGCGCCAGAAGAGTGTTGGCAAAGGCCACAAGGGTGGCCCACGGAACAGGCAGGCTTCGCTGAGTGTAAAATAACGCCAATGTACAGCTGAAGGTAACACCCAAAAGCACAATGAGGGTGAAGATGAGAATGGCGATCGTCCACGGATCGGCACGCAGGGGCTTGTAGACCCAGGTTTGCAGTTTCCGCTGCTGCATGGTTACCAGTGAGGGATCGAGAGGCCTGGTGCCGGATTCCGTTACTCTCAGGGGCGCGATAACCGACATAAGGAGTGTTCCGATTCTTGTTGTGATATGATGGGGTTAACAGACGGTGACGGAGAGCGAGACCGCAGCCATATTGAACTGAAGAGTCCAGGCTATTTATGTTGGATGAAGTACTCTAATTCCTCAACCTGGGTTTACAGCAAGCAGCCAACAAGGTCTGTTCCTACTGTCTCTTGCCACCGCATCATGCGTAACACTTTGACTACGGCGTCTTTTATGTAAATTTGTCTCCTTTCACGAGACAAACCCCTTCACACCTCGATGTTCTCTCTGTCTCTCAGTAACGGATGACAGTAGTTTTGCTTCGCGGTAAGACCCACAGAACATCAGAGCACCGTCTGAAACGAGAACTTGGTTGACGCACTCTGTAACGGGACTCTCATTTTTTCATTCTTTCTACATCGTCTGTATTGACGCCTCTAGAGGAATTACTCAGACGCGATCAAGAACAAACTATGGAGAATCATGCCCCAAGAGAAGGCATTGTCATGATACGCACGCAAATGCTTTGTATAGTCGTCTTTTAATTACCAACAAACACGGTTCGGAAATCCATTTGCGTCCTGTTGAACGTTTAAGTGAACCGGGGTTTCTAAGCAAGTGGAAATAAGAATATTATGTAGGCATGGAGAAAACTCGGTAATGCTACCCACACCTGAAGACGCACGCACCGGAAGGGGTTGATGAACAGAAAGCAAACACATGGTCCCTACCTAAATTAAAGGACAGAATCGATCGGATGCACAATATCAAAAATGTAAAAGAAAAGCGAAGAACTCGTAGGAGTGGCTGTACCAATCGCGGTGAGGATGTGAGCCTCACGCGGGGGTCGAACCCGCAACCTTGAGATTAAGAGTCTCACGCTCTACCGATTGAGCTAGCAAGGCGGGTCTAGTTATTGATGTAGAGATCGCCAAAACTACATTATAGAAGCTCTATCACAAGCTGCCTCCCATCACAGAATGAATGCATGTCAGACGCTTTGCGACAGTGTCAGCATAGATTATCAATGATCTTTGTTTATTGTTACCACTAGGCTTGAGAGGTCTTGATTGCCTGTACACTGACGCATTGGTAACCCCGCTGTATCATCTGTGCATTCATCTCAGGCTGGCAACCGGAGCCTCAGGTTCCAGCTTGCGTGCTCGTAGCATTCTTGGCCTGCCTTGCCTCATGAATAGACCATGGGGCCAGGTCTTTATGAGGTATCTACGGTTGTGCAGGGTCAATGTGCAAATGTTGGAACAGCTGTTCTAACCGGTCGCATCCACTGATGCCTGACTCTGCGATCGTCTTGAGATTCATGAGAGGTTTCAACTGCCAACGAAGCAAGACAACCCACATTTTGCTCAAAGCTCAGAGCGGGCGTGTCACTAGAGTGCCCACTGAAAGTGCTTTCTGGGGTGATTAATTGCGAAGCTTTACTATTACCAACTATCATAAACAGCTGCACTGTTTGTGCGTGATCCCAGTACGATAATAACATAATTGCGTGGGAATGAAGAGTGCACCTTATCCCAATACTCCGTAACACCCCACTTGTAATAGGTAGTAATCCCTCCTTTTTGGACTAGACATTTCTATCGGTCGCCTCCTCTGCCATAGGGATTGACAAAAGTCCCATCACCTAGTTCCGCCCTTGGGACCTGTTGCTCCATGCCGTCGAGCTCGCTGACTGGATGCAATTCCACTCCTGCACCGGAATACTGACTCGGGTACCGTGGGGTGTGGCCGCTGAGGGAGCTCACGTTGCTGTCCGTGTAGGTAGAGAGATGACGGTCGTCGGTCGATGGCGTACCTGGGTGCTTGATGGGGAAGTAGGGTGAGTGCGGCGGTGATGTGGACTGGTACGAGCTGGGAACGGCGGTTGTTGCATAGCTGATATGAGATGCTGCGTATATTGGTTAATTAGTTTGTCCTCGCAAGAATTGATGTTTATGAGACCTACCACGTGCAGAGTCGTACAGGGCGGGACTCTGAGGCGTGAAGCCCATGTCTGGGTGGTGACTCGGATGCGCGCTTTGAACGGCGGGCTCCCACGTTGGCTCCCGTCTTTCGTTGCGCTTCCTGGCGTGCCATCCGCATCTCCAGATCACCGCCACAATGACGCCAACGAACACAGCGGCCCCGATGGCGATACCCACGATAGCCCCTGTGGCAAGACCGCTGCTGGAAGAGGCATTGGTGGTAGAGGTCGGCGATGGCGACGGCGACGATGACGACGAAGAATGGGGTGTGAATATCGTCCGGTTGACAGCGTCTGAGCTCAGAGTCGTCCCGATGAGGTGGTCTGTCGGGCAGAGGCCGTCGGGCTCCTGACAGGGGTTCTTGGCGCAGCATCCGATGAACGGGATGTTGTTGGTGCACGTGTAGAAGAACAGGCTGGCGGGCCTCGGGTCGTCGCATCGCTGAGGCGGGATGTTTGCGTATTTGTCCGGGTTGAACGACGATATCCTCAGGTCCTTGGTCGGGCACTTCCCGCTGCCATCGGCGCATGGGTTTGAAGCGCAGCAGCCCAAGAACTCTGTCCGATTGCCCTCGCAGATGTAGAAGTCGCCGCCTCGCGGACAGCTTAGACCGAGGCTGCTACTGACGGACATTGCGTTGAGTGTCGAGGAAGTAGGTGATGCTTTCTTTGTCTGAAACGTTGTCTGACCGCCTGCTTCCGAGTTTCAATGTACTAGGTGCACATGAGAAACGGCAACGGTCAAACATTAAAAGAACCTGATACGCACCCTCATGTTAAGTCGAGACGTATGGTTCAAGATGTTTGTAAGCGTGGCCAAAGGCGGCTTACACCTAGCATGCATCCAAGCCTCCATCTGATGGTCTCTGCAGCGATTAGGATCGTCATTCGGCCAATTATCCGCACTTTGAACGGGGCCGGACTGGGGGTGCACATGTCAGCATGCCCAGTTCTCTCCGAAATTGCTCAGGCAGACATATCGTGTCCCTGTAGGGCCCATATAAGGATGTCCCGAATCTTGCACTTGGGGGCCACAGCCTCCTTCGGGAGCATCCCCTCGGAGCGCTGGCTCACTTGGCATCCGGAGCAGGCTTGCAGGCAGCGGAGGCGAAGATTTTCTCGGCTAATCGACAGCGGAATGACAGGCACGAGCTGGATAGATCTGTCCGACGTCCCTTGCATTTCTTGAACATGTTCTGAAAGGTTTTGGGGGTTGCACTTTGCCTCGTGAATGTGTTCGACACGAGCACAGAACCGGAGCTGAACGCCATCATGAGACCTTGATACGTTGCATGATTTGACAGACACTCTTGGAGAGAAACACGAGGCTGAAAAGAGCAAGCCTGATAGGCTTTTTGATCGTCGATGACGGATGTTACGAGCCTTGGAACCGGGTTCTGGGAGGCTTCGTGGCTTTGCACTTTGAAGGATTTACCTGCGGAGGTCTTGGCTGCTCAGCCAAAGGGTTGCAGTGAGATAAGCACTACCAACCTTAACGAGCGGAGCTAAAAATACAAGAAGAGTTGTCATGACCGTCAGATCAGAGCCATCCCGATCGGTGAGTTTTTCTGACATGCTGACAGGATTCTGAACTCTGTAGTGTGGGCACACGACTTTGGCTCGCCATTGACAGCACAACACTACAACGCAGCGATGTCTTGAAGATCGGAAAGGCCGACGTAGGCTCGTGAAGGCGATGGGCAAAGAACGTCACAAATGGGCATATTAAACGAACCAAATGGCCAAGGCGCGGGACGCATCTCACTCACGCAGAGATAAATAACTGGAAACATTAGAGAGACTCCTATCTGAGAGTGCATTAGGACGGCCTAGAAGCAGATCTCGACATCACCTAATAAGAAAAAAAGAAAAAAAGAAAGAAAAAAGGGATCCGAATCGTCGACTGAATGCCGAGTCGCAGGCTTGGTGAAAGGAGGATGGCTTCCAGGCCTACCCGAAAGCGATCGCATTGGACTGCCCTAAACTGCTCCTCCTGAAAGAAAGTTTCGTGTCTCACTTTACACACTGTCATTGCGTTGATCTCTTGTGCAACCTCTTTGAGCCCACGAGGGTAAGCAGATTGCAGAGGGTGTGGCCAGTTCATCATTACGAGCGGGGAAATGGTTCATACGCGTGCGGCATCTCCTTTTTTCCTTTGTAGTTGTCAAACTCGACTTGAACAAAGGAACTAACTCAGACCAACACAGATGCGAAGATTGATCGTGCATTGTTGACAAGCATCCCGAAACGTAAAAGTAAACAAACTACAAAACATTGCCGTACTCAGAAAAGGAAAAGAAAGCGAGGGCCGTAGAGGCGGGGCTCTACTGTAACAAATCTCGGAGTGCCGGCGGTGGGATTGCCGGGATACGAAACCTTCCCAAAGAGGGGGAGGATTCCGGCGTGGGTGGTGAGAGACCGCAGCTACTGAGTCGAAACTTCCGGTCCGTCATGATCGGATTGCCATACCGATATCAGTGGAGGTAGGTCCGGGGTGGCTTGCTCTCGTCGGCTCTGCTGAGTCGGTAATGTAAATCACGCCGTGCACCTCGGAGTGTGTCTCGAGACGGCCCCGGCTGGGTCAGGGATTATGATGGACCCCGGCGCCGCCGAAGGACCGAGAGTGAGTGCCGTGCTTCGAGGGATGAACCCCGAGCTCGCGTTCCCAGACGGTCGGAACCCTTTCTGGCATGACATACTCTCGAGTTCGCCCGGTACGAGATTCTCGAAACAGCACCTCGACATCGGATGATCCCACCCCAACGACGCGACAAACAATGTAGATGCGAAGACCGAAAGCTCGCGGGTTCACATGGTGACCCTGCACTGTCGGTCAAGCATTGCCGGCAGCACGGGGCGGGCTCTGCCACGAACGGGTTCAGCTGAAAAGTCCGGGGCCCAGAACCCTCGCATTTCCTTCTTCTTGGCACCCTGGACCGAGTTCTCAAAGACGGACGTGGCACTGATCCTCCTCGGATGGAGTTTAGACTCGACCTGTGGCGGGCGCCATGCCCAGCAGCAGTTGACCGGCAACCTCTCCATGTTGTGCTTCCGGAAGGGTGACCCGTGGCGGGATGTGGAGGTGGACGCCGGGGAAAGACCCTGAACCATGTGTCTCGAGACTATCGCAGCGCCGACGCCTTGCGACACGGCCTCCTTGTCCCCTAGGACCTAGACACAGCGGGAACTGCATATCGTCCGAATAGCGCGAGAGCGCGAGTAAGGCAGATCAAAGCCCGCTTTCAGCCACCACGGGCCACCAAGAGGGGTCGCGCCGAACGTGATAGCGAACAGGCGGCTCGCGTTGGTGGTGCAACTCGACGGGAAGCGAATCGATATGTCTTTGTGTCTGCACGAAGGCGGAAGGCCGAGCAAAGGGGTCCGTCGCAGTGGGACAAACCCGCCTTGGCCTGCATCCAAGGCTTGGTCCGGGCGGTCCAAATAAACCCAAACAACTGCTGCAATCAGGGGGAGGGAAGTGCCCGCGTTGCCGTGGGAGACGGTCAGTCGTGAGTGGCGCCAAGGGACCGGCCAGGCATCGCTAGCTCAGGGACGGTGGAGGGGAGATCAGCCGAAAAGGAAGACTGATGGGCCAAGTGGCGTGAATTCGGCTCTCGCTCTTTGGTGCGGGGAGCGATGTGCATGTTGGAACTAGAGGACTAGCAGGCGGAACGGCGTCGTTTCACGGACGTCCGATGCGCTGCATGTCCAAGTCCGGTCGTCTCTCCACGGGCATCCGGGCGCAAGCAAAGGAACGGGCCTCAGGTGAGGCGGTTCCACGGGTTCCAAACGGGCATCGAGAATAGATCACATTGGATGAGCTTGGGTTTCGACATGTCGAGATGCCATACATAAGACCTAGGCATCCAGCCCGACTATTCAAACTTGGAATTACTCGACAGAACTCAAACACTCACTCAACCAATCTACTCCTCGGTATCTAAACGATCCAGTCCCCTGCTACCACTATACCACACCACCACCTCTCCAGTCAACCTACAAAAATCAGTCAACATGCCTGGTGTTACCTCCAAGTCCACGGGTTCCAAGTACGATGCCATCCCCGGCCCCCTCGGTCTGGGCTCTGCGTCCCTTGAGGGCAAGGTTGCTCTCGTCACCGGTGCCGGTATGTCTTCTCCAATCTTTCCTCGACGGGATGGGATGCACCCTGCGGGCGTTGCCGCAGCCAAAGATCGGCAAGCTTTGGTGGAAATTGCGGAGGGTGCATTCCAGGGTCCGTTCGTCTGATTCTCAAGTCCTAACATTCTTATCTGCTAGGCCGTGGTATCGGTCGTGAGATGGCCCTCGAGCTCGGCCGTCGTGGCGCCAAGGTCATTGTGAACTACGCCAACAGCCAAGAGACCGCCGAGCAGGTCGTCCAGGCTATCAAGAAGGGTGGCTCCGACGCCGCCTCCATCAAGGCCAACGTCTCCGACGTTGACCAGATCGTCAAGATGTTCGAGGAGGCCAAGAAGATCTTCGGCAAGCTCAACATCGTCTGCTCCAACAGCGGTGTCGTCTCCTTCGGCCACGTCAAGGACGTCACCCCCGAGGAGTTCGACCGCGTCTTCGCCATCAACACCCGTGGTCAGTTCTTCGTTGCCCGTGAGGCCTACAAGAACCTCGAGGTCGGTGGCCGCGTCATCCTGATGGGCTCCATCACTGGCCAGGCCAAGGGTGTCCCCAAGCACGCCGTCTACTCCGGCTCCAAGGGTACCATCGAGACCTTTGTCCGCTGCATGGCCATCGACTTCGGTGACAAGAAGATCACCGTCAACGCTGTCGCCCCCGGTGGCATCAAGACCGACATGTACCGGTAAGCACATGCCCCACATCATCATCATCCGCTGCCCGGTAGAGCATCAAGCTAACAAAACCACAGTGACGTCTGCCGTGAGTACATCCCCGGTGGTGCCGACCTCGACGACGAAGGTGTCGATGAGTACGCCGCTGGCTGGTCCCCCATGCACCGTGTCGGTCTCCCGATCGACATTGCCCGTGTCGTCTGCTTCCTGGCTTCCCAGGACGGTGAGTGGATCAACGGCAAGGTCCTCGGCATTGACGGCGCTGCTTGCATGTAAACATTCAACACATATCATATCGTCGGAGTAATGGCTCGCCACGGGGACACTAGATTGGACCACTGTACATTTTAGATTTACTACATGGGATTTCCTGAATAAAACCATGTGCCCATAACTCATCCGAAGTCCCTAATCTCGTGCATGTCGTTCAATAAAGAAAAGCCCGGGCTCATGGGCAGTTTATCTTTGATATACTGGCTGCGATGGTCCACTCTTCTAGCCGTCGTCCCTGAGCACTTCCCGGCCTATCTCCCCATCAGCTGTTCTGGGCCAAGTTGAAGGGCTCTCGTTCAAATACCTAAAGCTATATGATTCAATGACGAATATAACGGTTTTCTAAGTTTCTATGACTGGGATTTCAAGGATTCATACCCTAAGGAGCACGGATCGCTCGTGTTCATCGCACCGGACAGACTGATTGGTTTTGTTCTATCTACCACCGGGACGATTCCCGCAAAGGGTAGATGGGGCCTGGTGCGAGCCGAACTTCTACCAGTACGATAAACATCCAAGTCGTATGCCGACCTGGTTTGCGAGAAGGCATGGACTCACTAGCACCAGTGTAATCGTTGGCGTATAGAATGATCTCAGGATGCTAATGAAATGGCCGAGCCCCCCCCCCCCGATGCGGCTTTGCAACGGGCAGGTTGAACAAAGCTAAGCAATGCTCTGTTTGTTCTGTATCGCCAAGAACCATTACTGCGAGTATATATCGTGCCACGCAGTGTTGCAAGGGCAACAGTTACAGATAGTAACAGCAGGATCACTCATAGAATCAATTGACACTGACTCTCATACGCATGCATCTTTCAGCAGTTTAACCTTCTCTAATAGTAAATGCTTGCGAAACTACACTTAGGAAAGTAATAATAAACAGAGATGAGATAGAAACATAGCTAGGTAGTAAGTTTGAGTCTGATATGTCAAACACGACTCTCTTGGGTTTCGGCAAACACCAAGTAATGCCGTCAGTTCCGGTTCCAATGTCAAAGAAAAAAAGAGAGGCAGTTCTGACAAAGGGCTTTAAGTTTTGAATACTTTTCTACAACGCTATAGTGGGGAACTAAAGAGCAAAAGCTAAGTTGGGGTTCTCTTCGAGAGAAGGGTTGTCTTTGTAGTGTTTCCAGCTTTTCCAGTGTCATGCTTCCAGTGATCGATGGACCCTGCTGATTCATTCGTAACCGCCGCAATTTTGTTAAACCAAGTTGTCAATGTATCGCTCACTCCTCGTTTCCTGCAGACCATTCCCTAGTGTATACAATGACTGCCAACAACTGAAGACAGGCCCGGGCGTCGGGCAACTCCCCGAACGTTGCCAAAGCCGATTGACACCCTGACTAAGCTTCGTGATGCTTGGTCCTGACTAATACCGATACTGATACTGATACATAACCACTGCCTCAGAATGAGGGGTTAGAGTCCGCATTAAGACAGATCACCACAACCCGATATATCCGCAGGTTGTTCTTGGCAAGACTGTACGTGTCCAACTCCCATAAAATGGATCTCCTTATTTGCGGTACCTGCGGCGTACAGTTCGGCAGTCACGCAGTCAAATCATGTAAAATATGCGACGATCCTCGACAATACGTCGCTGAAGGAGGGTGAGCTCTAAGCCCGGTGTCTCGACACCTCTGTCGTTCGCTGTGACCAGTAGGCAGGCTAACGGCCACAGCCAATGGTTCACCACCCTCCGCGAGCTCCAGGACTCCAGAAAATACAGAAACATCTTCACCAAGGATAAGTACAACTCGGGCGTCGTCGCCATCCGCACCGAGCCCCAGGTCGCCATTGGCCAGCGCGCGTTTCTCCTCCGGTCGCCCATCGCGGGCAACATCCTCTGGGACTGTATCACGTACATTGACGACGAGACGGTGAGCCGCATCCTCGCCCTCGGCGGCATCGACGCCATCGTCATCTCGCACCCCCACTACTTCTCCACCGCGCTGCACTGGGCCGAGGCCTTTGCCTGCAAGGTCTACGTCTCGGCCGAGGACGCCGAGTGGCTCACGCGCCGGGGCGACGCGCACGTGCTGTGGGAAGGGCTGGCGATGGAGTTCCTCTACGGGCAGTTCTTGGCCGTCAAGGTCGCGGGCCACTTCCCCGGCAGCTCGGTGCTGTTGTGGAAGAGCGAGAAGAAGCTGTTCGTGGCGGACTCGGTCATGGTGGTGCCGAGCGGCATCTACCACGTCGACCGGCAACCTTCCCTTCTAAATATTCTTCATCACACGCGCTGTTAGCGCGCGTGCGTGCACTACACCAAGATCCTTAACACCAATTTCTACGCACCAACCACCCCAATAAAATGCCGGCGCCCGATGGGCCGGCCAGAGTAGTAACGCCGCCGCCACCACTACGCCCACCAGCAACTACTATTCTCTCTACATTAAGCCTAATAGTTAGATACAAAGGTTCCCCTACTAAACGCAAGAGATACTTAGAGGTCCTCTTATTATTACTACCACAAGCACCTTACCTACTAGCTGTAAAGCTAACTACTAGAAACCGCAGTATTAACGCATTAGCATACAGACTAATAACACTAAGTTAGCACCTAGAGGATAACCTAAGCGAGATTACGGCTATAAATAACAGCTATTAAATTATAGCTAACACCCTTATTAATAACGTCTAGTAGACCCTTTAGTAACTTTAGACTAATAGCTATTACACTACACCTATTAACTTTTACACCTACCTTATAATTAATACCTTAAGAGGGAATAGAACCCCAGCCTAACTAGTAAAGGCTAAGCACTAGTACTAACACTATTACTAGTAACAACCCACTAAGGCCTAGTAGCCCCCCTACTAAAACTAATACTAGCAGAAGAACTAGGCTACGCTAGGCTAAGAGGGCCCTAGTAGTTAGGGACCTATATAAGGCATAAGAGATATATAAAGATAACTATTACACTACAATTACTCCTAATAAATCTTTATTAGGATCCCTAATATAAAGGTACTATTTACTACTATCTATAGAGACGTTACTTAAATCTATAAGATATAAGTTATAGAGATTAAGAAGATAGCTTAAGTTCTAACTAGTTTTGTAATTACCTTACGTAGCTAAAGAGTAAGATAAGCTATTCTTAATAGCTACACTTAGCTATCTAAACAGCTTAGCGTAACTAGTATTAATAGTTTTAAAACCTAGACGTTCTATAGGGTTAGAGGGGTCCTAGTAATAACGTATAACCTCTAGAGACACCCTATAAAGGTAACACTAAAGTTAATTAAAACTAAGATTTAGGCTGTTATAGGTAAGACTCTAGCCTAGCACTACGTTACTAAGGAAACCTAAAGAAAAGAACTATAGACATAGATAGTTACCCTCTAAAAGGAGGTTAAACCCTTTAGACTATTAGATAGTCCCCTATCTTAGAAGCTAAAAGATAGATTTAGACCTAGATAATATATAGTCTACTTTAACTAGTATAAAACCTAGCCTTACACTTAATAATAGCTATATAAGATATATAGAGAACTAGAGGCTAAACATAGTACCTAATAATACACACTCTTAAGATAGTATAGTAACTATAAAAGACCTTACTTTAGTATATATAAAGATTACCTACTTAGGCTTAAGAGAGAGGGTAAAATAATCTAGTAACTAATAAAGTTATAGAGGTAGTTAGTATAGTAGAAAGGTAAGTAGCTATTTAAAAGGGTATAGGAGAAGGCATAAGAAGAGGGCTAACTAACTAAGATAAAGCCCCTAGTAGATAGAAAACTAAACAGTAGCCTAGGCCTAGAGATATAGATCTAGTAGGAAGTATTAATTAGGTATATATAAGAGATTAAGGCCTTTAATAGGATAGATAAGGATATAGACAATATTAATATCTCTAAAGGTAGCACTATACTTCTACCTATCTAACTAAGTACTTCCCTCCCCTTATTACCTACCCTATAATAAAATAACTTAAGATTCTATAGGTTAATACTAGAAGATTAGGACTAACATATAATATTACCTTTAGTTTTACTAAATATAAAAAGGCTAATATAGTACTTATTTAAGAACCCTAGTGTACTATAGACAGCTAACCTATTATAAAAACACACCCTAACTATAATATCTACTCCCTAATTATAATATAGAAGGATATAGACACTAAACTAAGAGTCCTTACTTATATTAAATAAACACACACCTCTATAATAATATTTAATATTACTTATACGCTTATATAAGATACTATAGGAATTACCTTATATAACTACTACTATCTTAATATCTACTAAGAGCTATAAATATAAAGAGTTCTTAATATACTAGAGTCTTAGGCCCTAAAGCCTAATACTTTAATTATAAGAGACTTTAATATATATTACTTTATATAGTAACTAGGGATTAGCCCTAACTAAGAAGTAGCTAGGCTAGTAGAATAGATTAACGCCTACTAACTCACTCTAATTAGTTAGCTAAGAGTCTTAACACACTTAGGTAGTGAGAAAGCGCCAGGCCTACTGGCTGAGAAGGCTAAAGGAAAAGTGTAAAAACCACACCTACCTCTAACGAACTCTAATCGTAGCAAAGTGTATACCAATCGATAGGTCTTTTAATTCTTAGACCTAATCTAAAGAGAAAATCTAAAAAGATAAAGTATTAATAGAGAAATTATAAAAATACTAATATATATAAAAGTAATAAGCTTATAGTAATAACTATATATTAACTATCTATATATCTACTATCTCTATAACGACTATAGGGCCTTTCTACTTATAGACTCTGTTTTTACCCTACTGTTTTAAGCCTTAACGTAAGACTACTTCACCCTATTATAATTATCCCCCTTAAATTAGTTATAAGTCCTTATAAAACTAATTTAAGCTTCCTTACGTTAAAGGTATATTAATTAATAATAAAAGAAAAGAAAGAAAGAAACATTATAAAGTGTTTAGCGCTTATAATAACAGCTAAGTTACTATTATAAAGTAAGACCTTATAGATACGTAACCTTATTCTGTAATCTGTAGTAATTACTACTACGTAACTCTTTACGTTAAGCCTTATACACCTTATCCTATTTAAAAGCTTAATAAAGTTAAAACCAGCCTTCCTAAGAGGGTAGATAGGTAAAGTTATAATAGGTAATATTACTAGGAGTGCTTTGTTTAATCTACTTCTATTAGTCTACACGTTAATTAATATAATTTTTATAGGAGTAACTCTAGATATCTAGAACGTCTAGCTAAGGTAGGTATAAAGGATATAAGGGTATTCTTAGATCTATTAGGCTACCCTAATTATTATTATTATTATTCTTATTATTATCCTAGACGCCTAGCTTACTAACCTACCTAATAAAGGCATTTAGGTTAAATTCGTTAGGAAGATTAGATAGTAGATCTAAAAGAGGGGAATTATTAGAGCTTATAGTAAATTAGGTTTATAAATTACCTAGCGTATTTAGAGCTATAGGTGGGGTTTTCTCCTTTAGTTATATATTAATAGGCGGAAGCGTAGGTATAGCTAAAGGTTAACGTAACTAAGGAAGAGGCGCTAGGAAAACAGGGTTTTTACTAAAGTTATTATATAACTAGGTGACTTTACGTAGAGGCAGGTTATTATAAAGGCTTTACATATTATAAAACTCTACTATAATTATAAATACTATTTATAACGCTAGAGAGACTTTACCCTTAATCTTATAGTTCTTATCCTACTAATAGAGCTAGGTAAACTTAGTTAATAACACTCTAAGCTAGAAAAAGGTTTACACTTATTCTATAGCGTAAAGACTATAAGTAAAGCTATCGTCTTATTATTTAGTATTTACTATATAGGCGTTTAATATAGCAACTATAATAGTATCTATTAAAGCTCTTAAGTAGTAGTACTAATTCTATAATACTTTAACTATATCTATAAATAATTTATTATACTTAGACGTCTAAGCGGAATTAGTAAAATAAACACATCTAATAACTTAGTTAACTAGTAACACAGCCTAATAATTATTACTATAGTTAAGTAAGAAGATAAAGTAGTTAGAATTAGTAATAATATTAATTTAATTATAAATAACGTCTATAGTATTAGAAGTAATAGGAAAACTAAATACCTAACTAGAACTAAGAGAAGAAGCCTAAATAGATACTAAGGACCTATAAACGCTAAGCTTAATAAGGGCGCACACTTCGTTACTATTAAGGTTCTCTCTACGTATTAAAGTGCCTATAGCATTATATAGTCCAGTAGTATACTTAAGCTTAACGGGGTTAAGCTCTCCTATAGTTAGGTTGTTAAAGCGCCTGCTAGCACCGTATTAAGTAATAAGATACTTACGTAATAAACCTATATATAATTCACTTAGAGAGGTATACTACTTAGCCGCTAGGACTAAGTAGGGGTTACTAAGTAATAGATTTCCTTACGGCTATAATACGTTATAACTATTAAAAGTATCTACTAGTTAGAATTAGTAGACCTAATAATTAAATAGCGTAAGGTAGGGAGACTTAGTTACCTCTTCCCTAAAGGTAACGTCTTTATTCTTTTTAGCCTTCTTACCTTTAGGTTTCTTATATAGGTTAAAATAATAAGTACCTTAGTAAAGCTTGTTTTTTATAGTATAAACAATAGGGTTTTATATAGCTAGGTTTTAAATTATTCTACTATAGTAGTTCTTCTCTACTCTATTTAGTAGCTAAATTACTAAACGACTAAGAGGTGCTAGTATAAAAGGTAGAGAAAGCAATCTAAGTAGTAATACCTATAGTAGTAAAAAAAAAGTTATATCTTAAGTAGACTAAAGAACTTAAGTAGTTAGTTTTATAATACTATTATTATTCTTAGATCTATCTTATAGAGAGAAAGCGTCTTAGTCTATTAGGGAACTAGTGTTATTACCTAGGCTAAAAAGTCTAAAGGGTATCTAGGTTATAATTTTAAATACCTTTAGGAAATCTAACGCCTTTATAGCCTCTTACTATTCTTTCTTTTAGTTAGGTCTATTATTCCTAAATAGTATAATTAAGATCTATTCTTCCTT
The DNA here is from genome assembly GCA_034509685.1 of Colletotrichum cereale. Lineage (NCBI taxonomy): Eukaryota > Fungi > Ascomycota > Sordariomycetes > Glomerellales > Glomerellaceae > Colletotrichum > Colletotrichum cereale. Next base: position 101,832 of record JASUDE010000133.1, read on the forward strand.
AGGAATATTATTATTTATAAAGTTAGCGCTTATATAGTTAAGCTAATTCTTTTTAGCTTTAGTAATAGAGGTAGTAATTAGGTATAATAGGCTTATATAGAGGAAGCCTTACACCTAATTAAGAAACTTAAGCCCTAATGCCTAGAGAGGAATGTTAGCGTTACCTAGGTTAACTAGAGTTACTTATTAGCCTATAACTTTATACGCTATTACTAAGATGTCTTTATATACCTTTTTAGTACTTTATAAAAAAACCTTTATTTAGTTCTTAGCTTCTTCCTTCTTCTATTAATTATTATAAAAGTATAACTAGCTACTTCTCTAGTTAACTATTAGACCTAAGTAAATATGTTTATTCTAAATAGTTATACTTATATAGAAAATCAAAAGGTTAGGATTATCTATTAGTAGAGGCTATATGTTTTATAGTTTTAACTTACTAGTATAAAAGGCTTTACTCCTAATAATAGGCTAAGTAGTAATAGCTTTAGCTTTACGTAGGCTTTAGACTAAGTATATAAGTCCTATATAAACGTCGTTAAGTTTAGGTGAAATTTCAGCTTTAAGGGTGCTAATAAGGTTATATAGGCTGGCTATAAGTTGTTAATAGTATAGAGGAGGTATCTATTTACTATATATATTTACTATAGGTAGCTAGTTTCTAATAAGGTCCTCCTAAGTTAAGATATTATTTATACCTATCTAAAGGCTAGTATTAGTAGGTAAGAGTGTTTTTAGATTAGCTTATAAAGACTATAGAGGATTTTAGACTAAAGTGTTAGTAATATTAATATAGCTAGCTTATTCTTAATAAAACTTACTTATAGTAACTATCTTTAGTAATAAGATTAATAGAGTTACTTCTATTATAAATAGAAAGCCTTTCTTATAAAGCTCCTCTATCTTTACTTTACTAAGTGTGTTATTATATAATATAAACTTTACTATTATCTCTAGCAGTTATCTTTATATTAACTATATTTATAATAATATTTATAAATTTAATTAATTTTATAAGTTATAATAAACTTAATGTGTTGCTACTAGGCTTAAGTTTGTTTAGATAGTAAAAAGGTAAAGTCTATAAGAAATACTTCCTTAATAATATTTCTAGTAGATATAAAACTTAAAGAAAGAAATAAAAAGGAATAAAGAAACGTAATTTCTACCTTTAATTATCTTTTTTAAAAGTAAAGAAATAGGGATAACTTATAAAGAAAAAGGTATAAGGTATAGTTATATAAAAGGTAAAAAAGGTAAAGTTAGTAAATATATAAGTTAATAAAGGAAAAATCTACCTACTTCCCCTTACTTCCTCCTATATAATAAATTTACCTTTACTCTTCTACTAATATTACTAACCTACTAGTAATATCCCCCTTTTTTTTATTATTTTTTTTTTTTATTATTATTTAACCTATTTAGTTAAATACTTTTCTTATTTCTCTATCCTATAAAGATTCTCTTTCTATAAATAAAGAAGGAAAAACCTCCTCTTACCTAAAGCTCTCCTTATTAATAGTATAAATCTAAGAATTACTACCTATAACTATAGCTAATTACAGCTTCTTAATTAATAGTATTAAAAACACTAATTAACCTTATCCCTATAACCTGCCTACTAAGCAAATCCTCTAGCTACTTAGGGCTAATACTAAACCTATACCTTTAAAAAAGGTAAATAACTTACCTCTATATGTGTCTCTTATTTTATAAAATAATTAACTTTAGGTATGTCTATATAGTCTCTTTCTTTTCCTCCTCTAACTGTTATTAACTTTACTTATAGGCTGCTGCTTTACTAGTCTAGATACTTCCTAATATCCCTTAAAATAAGTACTTTAAGGTTACGTTTATTCTTTAGATATAGCTAAATAAATCGCCTAGCGTTATATAATTAAACTTCTAGCTTAAATGCCTTAGCCTAAGAGACTATAGTTATATATATTTAAAAACTAAAAGTTAAGGTAACCTTTATTAATAAGTCTTTATTTATTACTTTATAGCTACTATTTAAGGTATATAGATAGCTAAGGTGTTTAAATACGTTACTACTATATATAGTTTCTTTATTTAAGCCTATAGAGGTTATAATACTATACCCTATAGCTATTATAAAGAGTGCGCGTACGTAACTAGGAATAAAAAGACTAGTGCTTAGGTCTATAAGCTATATTTTAAGTGCGTATCCCTCCTAAGAACTCCTTACGCTAATTACTTTTACTATAAGACCTAAAGCTCCTACTCCTATAATAATAAGAGTATTTACTAGTATTATAGTTATAGTATTAAAAAGAAGAGAAAGAAGAGAAAAAGTAGTAAGTTTAATAGGCTCCTTATCCCTAACTCTAGGATCCTAATAACTGTAGGCGTAAGCGCTATTAACTAATTTAACTTCTAATAGTTCCTTAAATAGAAGCACCTAGCCTAGGCTGCAGAGTTTAAGCCTAGCGTATCGTTTTACTACACTTATTACTTATTTACTCTTTAATAGCTAATACGCTTTACTACTAAGTAGGTTATATTCTTTTTAGGACTTTAACTAGTTAAAAAGATATAAAATAGAGAAATAAAACTTTAGAATTAAGCTTTTTTTACTCTTAAAGTAAATAATAAAGGAAATTATAAAAACAACGTAAGGATAGGTCTAAGAATAAGTTAAAGGAAAGGGTCTTATAGATAAATAGTCTTTAATAAAAGAAATTATATATCTTCTAGTTCTTCTATCTTTATATAGTTCTTACCTTTCTCTATACTTATGCTAGGTATTACTACTTCTAAAGTCTATTATTTTACCCTTTTATATACTACTTTAAGGTCTACTAAATGCTATTTAAACCTTATAATAATAGCTTAAAAGGACTTATCCCTATTCTTTTCCTTAGGTAATAAGGGTTTTTCTACCTCTTTATCTTTAATATTGTCTTCTTTAAGTTATTCTTATCTAAATATAGGGAAGACTTTTATAATATTTTATTCTAAATTAGATCTAAGAATCTCTAGATTAATAGGTTTCTAATACCTATTAAGTACTTTAATAAATTTTTATAATTAGTTACTACTAAATGTTTTCCTAATAACTTTATCTTTAGATAATATTACTAAACGGTATAACAGTATGTTAAAAGCCTAAGATAAAATCTTAAACGGTCCCTACTATTAGTAGTTAAGCTTCGTAATTACAGACTTATTAATTAACCCTTTAACGTTAAACATTAAGACTAAGTCTCCTACTTTAAGTTACTCTTCTTACTAAGTATAGGTATATCTCTTATTATAATATTCTGTAGCCTTTTAATGTTATGTTGCTATAGCTTTCTAGGTTCTGTTATAATCCTTATTAAGCTAAAGAAAGGCTTATAGTCTTATTTAGACCTCCTCCTCTCTTATTATAACTAAAGCTTAGTCTAAAACCTACTACGTAGGTATAAGGGTCTTAATTAGAGTAACAGCTTTATATCTATATATTAAGTAGAAAGGGCTAAAGCTAGTAGGGAAATAAACACTAGTTTAATTTATAAATAGGGTAGTAGAGAGATATAGCTAGGGATTAAGTTATATACCTTTAATAAAAGTTAAAAGCGTATAGGCAATAGGTTAATGTTCTATTTCTATAGCTTTATTAGCTTTAGGGTTATAGGCTAATATAACTCTCCTCCTTATGCTATACTTTTTATTAAATTAGATTACGTGCTTCTTATTTTTAGGTCCTCTATTAACAATTAATTCCCTATACAGACTATAATAGTAGATAATCTCTTCCTATATAAATTTAGTAACACCCTTTAAATTAGCTTTCTTTAGCTATTAGGCTTCTAGCTAACCTATTATTAGGTCTCTTAACTTAACTAAGTAGTATTTATTAATGCGTTATATATCTAGGGATACTTATATAAATAGTAGACCTTTAGGGGTAGTGTAAGTTCTCTTATTATTAACCTGCTATCCTTATTACAGTTAACAGTTAGGGTAGGATTTAACTACTTCTACTACTTTAGTATATATACTATCTTAGATATAATAGTCTGTAAGCCTCTTTACTATAGCTTCTCTACTATAATAGCTGCTTTTAGTATAGGTATTTATAATAAGGTAATAGCGTTATTTATAGTTATTAACTACTTATTATAGTGTTAGTTTTATTACTATTAGCTGCGTGAAAAGTAAGTAGTTTTATAGAATATAGTTTAAAGCTTTGCCTTTAAATCGTTAGTACTAGGTAGTATAAACTCCTAGTAGTTATTATTATATTAATAAGTAGTACGTAATCTACTTAGACTTTATTAAATAGGTCTATAAATCGTCTAAAACAGTAGAGGGTATTATTAGGAGGTAATTAAAGGAGTTATTATTATTTATATAAACCTCCTCTATTCTTTTACTATTACTATATAACTATACTTCCTTAAAGAAAGATCTAGTCTCTATATTAGTAAAGAAGATCTATAAATTAATCTAGTTATTAATTTCTCTTTCTACTTCTTTATCTAAAGTATCTAAGGGTTTTTACAGTTTTTATAATAATCTATTTACTATAGTGTTCTAAGATCCCCTAATATAGTAGACTTTAAAGTTAAACATATAGATCTAAGTGATCTATTAAATAACTAGGGCACTAGGAAGGTTAGTAGTAGCGCTATTAAGTTACGCTACTAGCGTTTAGGCATTAGTCTTTAAGATAAAGTGTTAGCTATATAGGTAGTTATAGTAGCGTTTTAAGGCCTTTAGGACTCTATAAAGTTCCTTTTTCCTAGCGTTATAGTTAAGCTTTATACTAGCCTATATCTTACTCTTAAACCTTACGACTACTTACTTATTACTAATAAATTAACCTAGTACTCCTCCCTATCCTCTACTACTTATATCTACTATAAGGTAAATAGTACTACCTTTAGGACTATAGTTAATTAAGATAAGTATAGGAGCTATAGTTAGCTTAGATTTAAGAATATCTATTACGGCTTACTATTTTAACTCCTATATAAAATAGGTATTTTTTTATAATAATATTATAAGGGGGTGCGTAATTATTAAAAAGTCTTTAACCTATATTTAATAGAAGGATATAATGCTTAGGAAGGACCTAAGATTAGTAATATCTTTATAAGTAAGCTATTTATAGATCTTAATTATCTTCTTTTAGTTAGGGTGACGTCTAGAAGTTTTATAAATATAGCTAATAATTATTACTATAGTTTAGGCCTATTTAGACTTAACTACTATAACTATGTAACCTATAAGCTTTAGGTTTACTAAGACCTTATTAATATTAATTAAATGCTTAAAAACGAATCTATAAATACTAAGATAAGTTAAAAGCTTTATATTATTATACGTAGAAGTAGGTCTTTAAATTGCAATATCGTTAAGGAAAGCTTTATAATACATTAGGATAAAGTTATAAAGGATCTAAATTATAATACGTATAAATTAAGTAACTAAGTTTATAGCTCCTTAAGGTAAAGTATAGTATTAAAGAAGACTAAAAGGGGTAGTAAAAGTCGTTATATCTCTACTTATTATAGCTAAAGGGACTTAGTTATATCTAGAGAAAATATCAATTAGTAACAGCAGTTTATATATTACGAAATCCTTAGTAAAGTTATCTACTATTAGTAGTAATATAGTATTTTATAGTATTACCTTATTAACCTTTATTACTAAATTAATAAGGTATATCTTACTATTCTTTTTCCTAACTAAAAAGAAAGGGTTATAATAAGCAGTATAACTTCGCTTAAGTATACTGCATTTAAGTTAATCCTTTAAAATCTTAATAACCTCCTCCTCTAAAGCTTATAGGATAGGAATACTTTTTAATTACTAAGCCTTATAAGGAATAGTCTTAATAACTTACGGAGGGGCAATAAAGGAATATACTTAACTATAATAGGAGAATTCCTAGGCTAATGCCTTCTTACGCGCTATTAAAATAGCACTTAAGAGTTTCTTCTCCTATAGTAGTAAATAGTCTACTATAGCTAAAATAGCTTTTAGTTAATCTTTTATTAATTAAGACCCTTTTTTAATATTTAAAAACTTTAGTATAATTAGGTCTGTAAATAGACTATTAAGATTAGGTTGTAAGTTCTTTTTCGCTTTCTCCTAGGCCTTTAGCTTCTACTCTAGGTCTCCTTTAGGTATTAATCTATCTAATAGTGCGTTATCTACTAAAACAATCTTTTTATCTTTAGTCTTATATATTATATAAACTTCTTCTATTAGTTAGTTATTATTAGGCTTAGCCTATAAATTAAGTAAGAATAAAAGGGGTATAGTTAGTAAGTCTTATTACTAAAAGAGATAGTTAATATAGGAGACTATTTTAAGGCCCTTATTATAAGGAGTCTTACTTCTTTATTTCTACTTCTTTTTTAATTTCTTCTTCTTATTAGGTCTATAAATATAAAATTAAGAGTTAGGAGAATAACTATTATAGTATTCTGTGTGTTTTATAGACTTTAAAATTATCTTATAGATTTATTATAGGTTTAGTTATATTACAGCTTTAACTATTACTTCTAAAACGTTATTAAAGACTTCCCTATACTTATTAAATACTACTATAACCTCTTTGTTATTCTTAAGCTAGTTTGTAATATCGTTAGGTATTAGTAGTGTAGTGTTAATATAGTTTAATTATATTATTAATATGTTATTTTATATCTTTATACTGTTTAGAGTTATGTTAAGCTCTTCTTCTTCTTTAATAGTGTTAATACTTCCTAAAAAGACTAGGCTACCTGTTATGTTAGGATTTATAATAGAGGCCACTATTTCCCCTCCTCTATAGGAAGTAATCTAGACTATTAAACGCTAAAGAAATAATTTATATTAGTAATAAAGTCTAGAAACCTAGTAGTTAAACCTTTAGTATAAAATAATAGGGGAATATAAATCTTAGTATTTATAGACTAAAAGAGCCTTATAATCTAGTTTTAAGAATACTCTAAAGACATATAAGTCTTTAAGATAAAAGGTACACTAAGGATAAAGTCCTTATTATATATACCTTCTAAGAAAATAAAAAAGCTAATATTATTAATATAGTTATCCCCTAGGTAGACGTCGTCTATAATTACGCCTAAGAATTAAATATAGTAAGTCTAGTTAGTAATACCTTTAATCCCTAGGTTAGTCTTAACTATATTATCCTATAGGCCTATTTAGTAGATAAATAATTTACTTATAAGATTAATTACTAAACCACTATTAAGAATTCCTCTTACTAGGATATTATAGGAGTTACGTAGTGTAATAGTAAGCTACTAATAGGTTACTATAAAGTTATATACTATAATACGTTAAGATATAGTAGTAAAAGCTTATTCTAAATTAGGGTTAACAGCGTTTATTTCTTTAAAGACTATATTAATTAAATTAACCCTAAAATTAGTAGATTAAGTCTATAAATATTTTAAAGTATTAGTCGTTATAGGTTATAACGTTATAGGGTTAGGTAAGAAACCCCTAGCTTAGTTCTATTATTTTATATATCCTTAAATAGCGCTATCTTAGCTCCCTACCTTATTAAAATACTATAGAAGGTGTTTATCTACTATAATAAAAACATTATAAGCTTTTTTTATAAGCTTAGCTTTATAGTCTGTTATAGTTACTTTAGCTTACTAATAAACTATGTTATTATATTTAGGCTAAGCCTATTAAAGGAAATCTTTAGGTATTAAAATCTTATTATTTATTTGCTTATATATAATCTTTTATATAAGGGTTTAGCTTCCTTATATACTAAAGCCTTTAAAAGGAGAATAAGAGTCTAGAGGCTTCTTTATTTTTAAAGTTATTACTATATTAGGGACTTCTTCTTACTAGTCTTTATTATCTTCTACCTCTATTACTTTATTAGTAGTATCTAGTTAAGGTTACTAAATGTTTAGTAGGTTAATTAGGCGTACTTTATGTTAGGAGTAAGTACTATAGGGCTTATATTAATAATTAGAGGTCTTAGTACGCTTTACTATATAGATGTCTTTAGTATGCCTTTATAAAGTAGTAATATAGAAGGAATCTAAATAGTCTTTTATAAAGGTAACCTCCTTAACTAAAGTATAATTTACAGACCTATCCTATAGTAATCTAGTAGCAGCATAAGACTTATACCTCCTAATATTGCTTTCTAGTTTAGGCTAAAAGTTATAATATATAATATAGGTTACGTTAATAATAAATTTAAATAATTCCTTATAGGTAAGGATATAATAGAAGATCGTTTTGCTATTAGGCTATATCTTCTGCTAGCCTTTATTAATAATACTAACCTTAACTATAACTTTAGGATCTTTAATGCTACTAATAAACTAGTAGGGAGCGTTATAATAGTAAATATTATAGGTAATATAGTAGTAAGCCTTATTATATCTAGGAATAATATATACTATAGATTTATAAAACTAATAGGTACTATTAGTATAAAAGGAATTATAGTATTATTATTATACGCCTTAGTAGTTCTAGTAGCTACTATAACCTCCTCTATATCTATACCTATTTCCTCTTCTATAATAATAACCTCCTCTATAACTATAGTTATTATTACTATAGGTCTAAGAATATCCTTATTATTAATACCCTTTTATTATAAGGTTAAGGTTTCTAATGTTAAGAGTTATAGAGCTATTAGGCTAAGTAATCTAATTAACTAGTGCTTAAAACTTTACCTAAACTCCTGCCTTATTAACTAAGAGGTCCTAGAAGTTATTTATAAGCGTATCTATAGTAGAGGTAATAGCTTAACTAATAGCAGTATTCGCTTAGCTGTTTAACGTTTTAGTAGCTAGGCTTGTTTTATTAACTTATAGTAGTAGTATAATAGGCTTTAATTTAACTTACCTAGTTAACTATTAGAGGGTAAGCTAATTCTTAGACTATTAAACTAGCGTATCTTTAACGCGCGTCTAGCTCTTCTTAAGTACCTTAGTTACTTTATAGCTAAAAGTCTTAGTAACAGCCTATATAGCTTACTATAAAAAACAGTAAAAGATAATACGTATAAGTTCTAAATTAGCTAGCGTAGTATTACTATAAGCCTTAGCTCTATATTATAGCGTTTAAATTATTAATAGAAGGGTTGTTATGCTGCTAGGATTGTTATCTTTAATATAAGGACTATTAATAAGGTTTTATAACTCTTTATTAGGGTTTTAATAAGTCTTTAGGTCTACTAATCTAAAGACCTTTATTAA